>JALIZH010011392.1:0-70000 GCA_030522465.1 Rhipicephalus appendiculatus
CCCAGGCTGTCGTATGCTGTCGTCGCTTGGCGTAACACAGGCAGAACCACTTATAAAAATAGAAAAAAAAGGTAGAGAGATAGAAAGAGAAATTAAAAAAGAAATGCCCCCCACCTCCCCGAAGGGAAATCGTGAGGAAATGCGAATGCATTTCTTGCGCCGAGAGATTTCGCCTTCACCGACTTCTGCCATCGCCTTGAGAGGCGCCCAGCCAGCGAGCGGTCGAGAGTGAGGCGCGAGCGGATGGGAGAGTGGGGCGCAGGGAGGACAGAGCGAACGGCGAGAGGAGCAGCGGCGAAGCACTGCACCTACCCTCTCCTACACTCTCTCGCACCACATGCTCCGATTGCTAGGGGCGAGGATAAGCGCGCGCGCCCGCAGCTGTTGCTATGGGAGAGGGATTGAGAGCAGAGAGATAACACCTGCCGGCGCGCGGACGCCGCCGCGGACAACGCCGGACGCCTCACATAGCCCGACTAAGAAATGCATTCGCATTTAAAAACGAGAAGAACAGTAGAAATTATAGAAATAAAGCGAGAAAAAAAAGGCAGAAAAAAAACAGGAAAAGAGAAAAAGAACTGAAGAGAGGAGGAAAGAAAGAGAAAACCGCAGAGAAACAGAGAAGGCTGCCCAGCTCCACCCTTCCTTCAGGCTTGGCACTTCTAGTGCGAAGTTGCCTTAATTTTTTTTTTAAAGTATAATCTGCCTTTTATCGTCGTGCGTTGAGGTGTAAAAAATGTAGCTAGAGTTATGATTACTTTATACAGTGCCCATCAGGTTGGGTGAAAAAGATTGCAGTCACTTTTTTGAGAAGTCAATATGCCGCTTCATTAAAAAGCGTACCGAAAGTTTTCTGCTTGGACGAATGTCGACGCTGAAGTTTTTCCAAGGCGTGACTCTATTGCATCAGTGGACAGTTAAGAATTTGAAGTCAGAGTTGTGTCAATATTTACCGCGGTGGACCACGATCATTCCTGTCAATTGGGCGTTATAAAACGCGTGTTCTTCAGTGTCCCTAGCATTTTTTTCTAGCAGTACGCACCACCGTTTCCCGAACGCGTTACAAAAGCGATTGCGACGTCGCTCCAGAAAATTAGCACGATTCGTGGCAGGTGCTCCTATCACAAAACAAAGGCTCGCGTCACGTCGCTCTCAACTATAGTTAGTGGAATTTAAAAAAAGATGGATTAACTACTCGAAGTAAAGACAAAATCCTGCAAAGACATTAACCATTTGCCTCCCACGTCTACGTCTTCCATTCTGGAGAAAATTGGTGCAACAAGTGGAGCAAGGCCGGCCTAGGACTACAAAGAAGATGGTATTTCGAGACTGCATGCTTTACTAGACGTAGCCATAGCGTATGACTATGACAGCTACCACCCGCCATCGGTATGCTATTGGAATCAAGGGTACGCTTTACGCTGCATGTGTGTAGTACGTGTTCCTCACGAATCGCATCATTCGAGTTCGGGAGTTCGGCTGGGAGAAACTCTGAACGCCGAGGAATGTGTTGCACTTAGAATGGTACTGGCTCGGTCGAACTGGAGATAATTTCGACGTGATGTACTGCAAGGGACTCGTTTATCCATTTTGAGGTTCGACGTCAACGCTGCTGGCCTCCCACCAGCAGGATTAGCTGATATATGTGGAACGCCAAAGAAGGACCTTCTAGTGTTAGCTAGCGCCGCTCGTAGACATAGCGGAGTGTGTGGAACACGCTTTTTTGCCAGCTGGCGTCACCTGGCATATTTGATGCGTTTAGGAAGCATACGCCGGTATATTGGTCAGCTGCCAGCTCGTAAAGGGATCACGTGCTACCTGACACCGGGGTCATATGCTTCCCGTAAAGACCGCTGCGGTATGTTGAATAAGCTAGGAAAAAATATATGGACATAAGATGCACACGAATGAATTATTAGGTGCACGCGACAGGAGTCTCTTTGGGCGTGCTGTAAAAAACAACTTGTAATTTTTTTTTATTCTGCACACATTTTCGCTCCTAGGGCCTCGCGATCTTTCATTTTCTCAAGTACACCGAGTATAAAATGTATGCGACCGCACGTGTAGAAATATTCACGTTTCATTCATGTATACATCACTTCTCTCGCCCTATGATACATGCGATGCCAACTATGTGTATATGAGCGCAATGGCACATGCATGCGCATGCGCCATTATGTTGGTGTTCGTTGTTTAAATGCAGAACTGGAGCGGCGTGTGAATGTATTTCGTCTTCATTGTCCTGTTGGGACTGCTAATATGCTACTGTTCACGTTAGGATGCCTAACTTCTACTCTGCTTCATATGAACCCTCAATTGTCATTTGGTCTGCAATATTCTGCATGTGGTATTTAGCAGGCCCGTGAGAGTCACTTCGATTATAATATGCATGCGAACTTCGTCTCAAATTAAAACTGCGTCTGTATGAATTCAATGGCAGAACTGTGCTCGAAGCACTCTAAGCGCCTGACAAGTCTTGTCAGCTTTCGCTACGAGCTCCCATGAGAGTTCACGTCGCAGCACTCAACCATTTGCACGTAATGCTTGGTACATTAGCCACTCCAATCCTATTTGTGGTGTTGTCATTTCAACCCACGTAAAAGCCGTCGATTTGTCAAGAGTGCACAGCCGCGGAGCACGTAATATAGGCAAATAGTTCTCCTAATTTAACGTACGTTATCCATATAATCCCACCCGTTTCTGGATGAAAGTGGAGAAGCGGGATCCGTAAGCGCAAACGCTCAATCGACTGATATAATAAACAACCCAGGAACAGTGTCAAGTACTGCGCATATAACGAAATGTTTCTATTGGGTTGCGATAATGTCAAAGTTGTTAAGTTACGAGAGGAGGCGCTTTTGCGGGCTTATTTCGACCATTGTATCAACAGCAAACGCTAACACTGGCACAGTCGCGTGAAGTACACAACTCATTGTGCTTCCGCCCCCTTGAAATAACCAGTAAGTTGCTTCAGTATCGTACTTGTAAACATACTAAGCGGTTTCAACGGCATCGTTAACATATTTTGTGAAATTAGGTCACTTTATCTTACTTCTAGGTGGCATCGTTCTCCTGGGGGGTAGGGGGGGGAGCCAGCTCACTTGTGTGAAGCCGCGGCAATTGTAACTTTATACGGAAGGTGCCTGAAACAAGACAATATCCTTTAATTGCTTGTTTTAAATACCACTACCCTTCATTGTTAGCGTCGCAGTTCAGCTCTGCAATACTTAGCGGGACACCAGAATGAACAATGCATAATTCTGAGCACAGCCACAAGAAACAAGATGGCAGCTTGACATCTAGGTGAAATTGAATTTCGGCACCAGCGCACGTGCTCCGCCAAGCAATGCTGCTGGACTCAATGGGCGCCTGCACACTATGTTACGATGTGTGTAAAGAAGTTATCTGCGCACGTGACAACGGAGAGCAATGCGCAAAGTTGCGACAGTTTTCTTCCCTAAACCAATTTGAAGTCGCTTGAGGGGCGCGCTCTTAGCGCTTGCATGACAGGGAAGATGTCGACCTGTCGTCGTCTGCATGAAGGTCTTGCAGGAAGGGGCATGACGGCACCTCGGGTCTTACCCTGCCGACTTTGGCACATTCTTGCGAGCAACCTTCCTGCATACTGTTCGTACAGTTACGTGCACTTTTCGTGTACAAACTAAGAAAAACTATTTTCGTTTACCGCTGCTGTATTTCTGTTCGATATTTCCACAAATATAATATCTTAAGATGCTTTTCGGTCACTGCTAAACACGGTACTATTAAGCCCTTATTCTTGGGCATGTTGGAAATTCATCTTCACTTCTATAGCGCAATAAACGCGCTGTTTCACTCCAATATGTCGTACCAGCACGCCCAAGCAACCACTTTAGCAATAAACAAGCTCCCAACTTTTTCTGAAAACGTTGGAAGTTAACGCTGTGTCCGCGTCGTTCTTTTCCATCCTTCTTCCTTTAGTGCCCTATAAAAGTGAAGACGACACTATTACATGCCTACTTTTTAAGAACAAAAAAATACTGCCAGCTTAGAAAACATGCTCTGGCGGTGCTCCACGTTACGGGGTGACGAAGACGTTACGTCGTCCAATTGGGATGCTATACCCCACAAAATACGGATTTGGAAGCAAAACTATGGGCAGTCCAACGGGCTCAACGACGTGACGGAAAGGCTAGGCTCATCTGTACCAACATGGGAACGGACCGCTACGTGATAGTTCGCGCCCCGAAGGACCCCAATAAAGTTTTTCTATTCCATTCCTTGATTCACAAAGATATCTTCTGCCAAGGCGATGATAAAAAAATTGGAGGACACTAGAGCTTCGCCTTCAAAAGCAGATTGCGATAGCGTATTCGGGCCTCGTGCCCATCGCCTTCTGAACTGCTAGCCTGCTTCGGTCCTCGGTGCATGCCTCAACCGTGCCGTCAGAAAACGAACGACTGTGCGCGTAACATTGGCCGTTTCAAAGTATCATTGAATGCCTATTGCTAGCACAGTTGTTAAGTGCCCACTATGCCATAATTATTCCTTTTGGGAATCAGCGAAGGGTCCAACACGCGAACCTACGCAGCTGTTCACTTTAATAATAATATCTGGGGTGTTACGTCCGAAAACCACGATATGATTATAAGAGACGCCGTCGTGGAGGTCTCCGGAAATTTCGACCATCTGGTGTTCATTACCGTGCACTGACATCGCACACTACACGGGCCTCTACCATTTTGCGTCCATCGAAATGTGACCGCCGCGGCCGTGATCGAACCCGCGACCTTCGGGTCAGCAGCCGAGCACCATAACCACTGCTCCACCGCGGCGGAGAGCTGTTCACTTTGTTGATGCTTCTGTTGCTGATGATGATTAAATATGTTTGAGCGCTTTGTACCGAATGGGTGTCACGAGGAAAAGTTTTTTTTAACAAAAAAACTTTTCGAAATGGGGGCTCGCGTAGGTTCGCGATGAATGACGATGACGTCACCGTCATCAAGAACAAACGAGACCGTTTGTAGAGACACACACACAAAAAATTGAATATATTTACAAGATGAAGAGATAACAAATACAACAAACCCTCAGTAAACACAACCCAAGTCAGATGAACAACTCGTAGCTGCTAAGCAACATGGACCACTCGTGGCTAGTTAACGACATGTGGACAACGCGCGAGAGTTATTTCGAAAGCGTCACCGTTCACGATGAGGCGCGTGGATGTCATCGAGAGGAACACACGCTGGCGTCGGAGGTAGGATGAGGCGGCGGCGACGCTCAACCATCGGCAAGGGTAGAGATGGACGCGCCCCCGGCGAGTCGAGGTCAACGGCCGGACGCCCTGTCGGCGTTCGCCAGCCGAAGACAGAGGAGACGCTGGTCTTGCATGGCCAACGCCAGGCGATGAGAAGCGTGGGTCCGGCCAACGCCAGACGCTCGGAAGAAGGTTGGGTACGCGCCCAGGTGGGAGCCCGCAGCGGCCGTTGCACGGGTACTCCGCCGACCGCCACTCCCGCGCCGTGGACACCTTCGCTCCGCCACGTCTCGACCACGTTTCTCTCTCTCGACTTTTCTGCAACAGCGGCCTTCCGCTTCCAAATCGCCGTGGAGGTTTCCCATTGGCTGAACGTGTCTTGCATGTGCTCGCGCGCCGAATCTCCACATCGTCTTCTTCAGCAATTGTCACCAACGGAGCTCACACCAACCGTTCTTGCCGTCATCATTCTATTCTTCTTCAATTGTTCCCCTTTATCACATTCGCGCACTTTTTGAAACGCGCACTTCACTCATCACAGTGGGCCTTTAAAACACCCACTCGTTGCTCAATTCACATCTTTTGACGCCTGGTGCGATTCTACGCTTCTGCCACGTAATATATGATGCGTTAGGGAGACTCCTTCAACTACATGACATCCATATAGTGTTTTTTTTCCACAGCAGTTTCAACAAATCTCGCAGCTGTGTGGTAGAACACCTGCTTGCCACGCAGACGGCCTGGGTTCGATCTTCACTTGGGCCCGGAAATATTCTTTATTTATTAGATGTGAAGCATCTTATGGCGAAGCTTAATCCGGTGGTGGTGGTGGTGGTGGTGGTGGTGTGCCGCGTGCCCACCCTTACTGCGCATGCGCAAACAGTTTAAAAAAATAAAAATAAAAAACTTCCTCTCCCCCTCTCTCTCCTCTAGGCATCCCTCCCCGCGGCAACCACACCCACACTGCGCATGCGCCTCCCTTCCTCTCTCCCCTCTTACACTCCCCCCCCCCCTCTCTCCATCCCTGCCCGCGGTGTCTAACTCCCCCCTGCGCATGCGTGTCCCCCCCCTCTCTCTCCTCTCCTACGCTCCCCCCTTCTCTCCTCTACGCATCCCTGCCCACGGCGTTCACACTCCCCACTGCGCATGCGTGTCACCCCCCTCTCTCTCCTCTCCTACGCTCCTCCCTCTCTCGCCTTGCGACGCCGACGCAGGCAGCGTCTGCTAGCGAGTTTCTTGGTTGAAAAAACCGACTGCTCGCGCTGCACAACCGTTCACTGGCCATCCCGTATATATAGCAATGTATCTTGACCTCCAAGGTGGTGCCGGTGGGAGATTTCTCCTGTGCGTTGTTGAACAATAAAAATTCGCAGCGTGCGCGTTAACTAAAAGCGGAGTGCGGGTCTCTGTGTCCAGTCGGAGTCTTCTGTCTCTCATTGCCCATTAGCAGCGATTGGCATGTTCTAGTAGGAAAAACTGCTCCATCACTGCCTGCTTTGCGCCTCCCCAGTTTTCTCTCCTGCGCAACGCTGCGATGAGCGCCAGCGTCAACGCCGCCGCCAGTGTAAGCGTTAGCGCCCGCTGCTTCACATCTACACATGGTTCCCTTTAGCGGGAGATGGTGTAATTTTTTTACTTTGCTCCTTTCTCGATTTTTCGGTCACGGACAAGATGATTTTTCGCTCACGACCAACGACGCCGACATCTGAATTTCTTCGAAACGAGCTCTTTAACGCTATCGCGTTAATACTATAGTGTGCCTAGATGCGTGCTTTAGGGTTTTGCCATTCTTTGAAGAGGTTGGTGCCGCTTCGCCACCGTTTGATGGCCAACGTCCAGCGCCTCTCAGCGGAGCCAGCGTCGAGCGGTGAGACGCCGTGAGCACAAATATGGCAGCCGCGCCGTGGTTGCTGCACATACCATGCGATAAAAACGCAGCGGCAAAATGAACGGATGCAACTCAGAGGGAGGTAAGGAAACGGACGGGGATAACACCAGCACCAGCTAACTTCAGCTTCGGTGCGAACAAGCGGCCCGTATTGATTTCAACCATGTCCGCATATACGACCATGTCGGTATCGCTCACTGGGAATTGAGCCGATTTGTGGCAAATGTGCGAGACTCCGAAGTGGCTATAAAGCCGCATGTCCGTTAAGCCTAAAGCCTCGCGATGGCTTCGGCCAGTCGAGCTAGCATCGAGACAATTGGGAAGATGCCATCAGCGAGGGGACACAACCACGAATTCATACGAGCAGTTCACACGTCCAATACAGACGAACCAGTGTTTTACGAATAAACGAAGACGCCTTCCAGCGTGAGGCTAAGGATTTAGAAGCAGACGCCACGCGTGGTCATCTCTAGGAAGCCCAAAGAATCGCGAGAAATGTAATCCACTAGATAACCGGTTCCGAGACTGCATAGTGAGGACGCAGTGCTCATTTCAAGTGTGATGTGCGCCGTAGAACGATGATCAAGTTAATTGCATTCATCGTTCAAAGTGCCTCTCATATTGGTTAGCGTGGAGATTACACCAAGACAAAAGCAAAATTTGGCTCAGTTTAGCTGAGACCTCGAAAGTCGAACTAGCACGGATGAAGAGCCGAGTTTCGGAGAAGGTGTCCCGGATTGCAGGTATACCGTTCATGAGAACCCTCTCTTTGAAAATGTTGAAATAAACGTTTTCGTCCTCAGTAAAATGAACAATCCATGGGAATACGAGCGGTACATTATACTTAATCGTCAACGCTCCTGAAAATCGCGTCCAAGAGAACACAAACAGAAATCCGACGCAGACATTTATTGACCAAAAGAAACTAGAGCCGGGCAGTATATACTTCGGGAGTACGTAACGCTTACAACCGCAGACCTATCCGTCATCGTTTCTTCAGCTCCTGAAGACCTCTTCATACATTCCACGAGGTCGATATAAGCAAGGTTGAGTTGCGTGGGGCTCACAAGGATCCCTTCAGGAACACCACTGTATATATAGTGCTGAGAAGTCGGCAGTGGACAGTCAAGCGCACGGACAATGAGGTTAGTCGTTCCACCTGTAATGTTCCGTTTTCTCTATCTATATCTCTACTTCTCCGTATTAAAGTTTCTCCGCAAATATATATATATATATATATATATATATATATATATATATATATATATAACTATGTGCAGGGTGCTTCAAGAAATGTGTCCAATATCCGCAAAAAATCAGCAAAATGCGATAGTTGCTCGCTGTTTTCACAATTGCTTTTTTCTATAGCGGCTTGCATCTTAAGATGGTTGAATACATCATTTGGAAGAGTAATTAAGAAAATTAAATAAATATACTTTTTAATTAGTGGAGTTATGCGGTTATGTTAAATGGGAGAATTGAAATTCATGTGGAAAACCCATCGCAGCTTTTTTTTAAACACCCTGTATATATATATATATATATATATATATATATATATATATATATATATATATATATATATATATATATATATATATATATATATATATATATATAATCTCACAGTACGACACCCCTAACCATAAAAAGAATTATTCCTAGGTACAGTGACCTGCCTGCCCTCAGCCTTTCTGTTTCCCCCTTCCTCATCCGCATTCATTTATTCATGTTTAATGTTTTCAAATAAAAGGCCTCATTTTTGTTGGCGTCCAATAAAGCAAGAAATGACGCTTGTTGAACAAGCAGCTTGATACGTAGGGCGTTCAAATAGAGTTACTAGTGCCAATTTGTCCAGGTTGCAATAGCCTGGAGAAGTTCCCATAGCCTTTTTTCTTTTTCGTTCTTTTTTCCATTTCACTCCGAAAATGACATTAGTCACTCTGCCTTTCTCTGTTTCTAAGGTGCTTCCCCCTCTAGCACCTTAGAAGACGGGCCTTTAAAGATGCAGCCAAGCAATGCACAATAAACTTCAGTTCAAAGTTCAGTGGAGGAGAACGTACCGCCACTTCTGTGAGCACTACAGGCCTCAAAGTAACTTAGTGATGAATCGATTCTGCAGCGTGTGGCAGGCAGCGTGTGGCAGCTTTGGTGGCATAGGACGACGCTCGCGGACATTGAAATAAAGTAGGCTACAGCCTGCCTGCAGTCTTGTCATTTTGGCCGCCTCCACGACATCGTGTAGCCTTTGCACGTTTCGTAGATGAAAGCACTCTGAAAGATTGCCAAAGCTTCACTTCGTGACGCACCAGAGGCAGTCGGTGTATTAATATTGCCACGCGCTATTCTTATTTTCAGTTTTGTTGTATTCGGTTTTCGCCCACAACGACCGTCAGCAAAGCTCAGCTCAAACCGCGCCTTATTGTTCTGGAACCTTCGCGATTATTGTAGATCGTTTTGTTAAGATTGCGCGCAAGACGCGACCACTCGAGATTATTCCAGAGCTTGCGCGATGACCAGTGATAAGGCTAGAATGTTCGACGCGTGATGCATAAAAGCCGGCGCGCTCCAACGATGTTCAGTTAATCGACGGCCGACGCCCTGTTCGCCGCTATCAGTGCCAGCGTGTATTGCTGTAATCTTACTCTCCCTTTACCGGCCACAAGTTCGGCCTAATAAACAGTTTCATCTCGGACACGTCGCCTGCTGCCTTCGTCGACGTCACACCCACGTGACATCTGGTGGAGGTGCTTTTCGTTCATGTACCGGACACCCCCGTCAAGCCGTGAACCCAGCCCAAGTCGCCAAGAAGAAACCGACACCATCCAGGAGAGTCGAGCCAGCCGGAGACTACAAGGACTGGCACCACAATACGGACTCCTACCGGACAAGCCAAAAGGCACGGCGACGAAGACGACAGGCACGATGACGGCCGCTGCGTCCCCTGCAACGATCGTGATCCAGCCACCGAGAGAGCCACCGACTTTCCACGGATCGCCAAGCGAGGACCCCGAGACCTGGCTGGAGACGTATGAACGAGTCGCGGCTTTCAACAACTGGGACTCCGACGAAAAACTGCGCCGCGCCTACTTCTACGTAGAAGACGCCGCGAGGACGTGGTTCGAGAACCGTGAACCCACGTTACAGACCTGGGATCTCTTTCGGACGACGTTCCTAAGCACGTTCACCAGCGTGGTCCGCAAGGAACGAGCCGCGGCTATGCTGGACACCCGTGTGCAGCTACCCAATGAAAGCATCGCTATATACACGGAGGAGATGAATCGACTGTTCCGGCACGCCGACCCCGCCATGGCTGAGGAGAAGAAGCTCCGGTTCCTGATGCGAGGTGTCAAGCAAGAGCTGTTTGCGGGACTTGTCCGCAACCCACCCAAGACTGTCGACGAATTCCTTACCGAGGCCACGACAATCGAAAAGGCACTTGAGATGCGGACAAGGCAGTACAACCGCCCCTCTTCAACAACGAACTACGCCGAAGCTCATGCCCTGAGCACCAACGACCTGCGCGACACCATCCGAGCGATCGTGCGGGAGGAGCTGCGCAAGCTGTTACCTTCGCCGCAGCCTCAAGTGGATTCGATCGCCGACATAGTCCGCGAGGAAGTTCATCAATCGCTCGGAATTCCCGAAACACCGCAGCCTCATCCGGAGGCCATGACCTACGCAGCTGCGGTCCGCCGTCCTGTGCCCGCTCAGCGACAACGTCAAGACAGCGCATCGCCACAGTTCGGCCGCCAGACACCGCCACCACCACCGACGCCCTACCGTCCTCCTGTCGGCCAGCGCTATGCGCCGCGCTATGCGCCAAGGAAGACCGACGTCTGGCGCGCCCCTGACAACCGCCCGCTCTGCTACCACTGCGGGGAGGCCGGCCACACGTACCGCCGCTGCCAGTACCGACAGATGGGGCTACGCGGATTCGCCGTCAACGCGCCGCGTCCGCAGCCAGGCGAACGGCCTCGCGACATCGACGACTACCTCACCGGAACACAGTGGCAGCAACGACGACCTTCCCGCTCGCCGTCGCCCGGCCGCTACATGTCACCGCACCGCCGGCAGTACACTGGCCCAAACCGGGCCCGGTCGCCTAGCCCGTATCAGGGAAACTAAGGGCAGCAACCGATGGAGGTGCGGTTGCTGTACGACGAAATGCCGAAGATCCTCCGCGGCCGCCGACGACGACAACACGACGACACCTGCAGAACATGACGCGAAGCAGACGAAGCCCTGCCGACGAAACCTCGCGGACCGAAGAAGATCTGACGACGCAGCATGGAAGCACCGCAACAAATCGACGCAGCCGTGGTCCGACGCCGCGACCTAACCGCAACGCAAGGCGACGGACTAGCGACCTCGACGTTCTCATCGACGGCCACAACGTCACCGCTCTCGTCGACACTGGGGCCGACTATTCCGTCGTCAGTGGGCCATTCGCCACCAAGCTGAAGAAAGTAAAGACCGCTTGGAGTGGACCCGAAATCCGGACAGCTGGAGGCCACCTGATAACGCCGATTGGTGTCTGCACGGCGAGAGTCACCATCAATAACAGGACTTATCCTGCGAGCTTTGTAATCCTACAAAACTGCTCCAGGGATGTGATACTTGGAATGGACTTCCTAAGTGACCACGGCGCCGTCATCGACCTAAGGTCTGAGTCGATAACACTAACTTCAGAAAAAGCGCTGCCTACCCAGACGACGCCGGGGTACCACGCATTGAACGTGATAGAAGAGCACGTCACCGTTCCGCCTCTCTCCAGCGTCATCATTCCCGTCGGCACCGAAAAACCCACAGACTTCGAAGGCGTCATCGAGGGCGATCAGCACCTGCTTGTAAACCGTCAGATTTGCGTCGCAAGGGGCATCGCCGAGTTGCGTGAAGGGAAAGCAACAGTGATGCTCACGAACTTCAGCAACGAATACAAGCATGTGAGCAAAGGCACGACGGTCGCCTACATCGAAGAAATTGTGGAAGCCAGCGACGCCCTCGCCCTCGCCGAGTTTACTGAACGTGCTTCGACGAAGCAAGCTCACCAACTATCTTTCGACGTCAATTCGAGCCTACCGAAGCATAAACAAGAACAGCTGAAAACCCTGCTCCTGCAATACAAGGACTGCTTTTCGTCGTCGTCAAGAGTTCGACAGACCCCAGTCTCACAACACCGCATCATAACAGACGAAAGCGCCAGGCCACTACGTCAGAGCCCGTACAGAGTTTCAACGCGGGAACGCGAGGCCATAAAGAACCAAGTCGACGAAATGCTGCGCGACGACATCATCCAGCCTTCAAAGAGTCCGTGGGCGTCACCCGTGGTGTTAGTGAAGAAAAAGGACGGAACCCTACGCTTCTGCGTCGATTATCACCGCCTGAACAAAATAACGAAGAAGGACGTGTACCCTCTCCCACGGATAGACGACACCCTCGATCGGCTCCACAACGCGAGGTACTTTTCGTCGATGGACCTCAAGACCGGCTATTGGCAAATTGAGGTCGACGAGAGAGACCGAGAGAAGACCGCGTTTATAACACCAGACGGTCTCTTCGAGTTCAAAGTCATGCCCTTCGGTCTTTGCTCGGCGCCTGCGACTTTCCAACGGGTTATGGATACAGTACTGGCAGGACTGAAGTGGCAGACTTGCCTGGTGTACCTGGACGACGTCATTCTGTTTGCTTCAAACTTCGACGAACACCTCCGGCGACTTCACGCAGTACTTCAAGCAATCAAGGCCTCCGGACTCACCCTCAAGCCAGAAAAGTGCCGCTTCGCATACGAGGAACTCCTGTTCCTGGGTCACGTTATCAGCAAGTCTGGAGTTCGCCCCGACCCACGGAAAACAGCTGCCATCGCTGCCTTCCCGCCGCCCACCGACAAGAAGGCCGTACGCCGATTTCTCGGCTTGTGCGCCTATTATAGACGCTTCGTCAAGGAATTTTCACGCATCGCCGAGCCACTAACTCAGCTCACGAAAAACGACGTGGAATTCAAGTGGGAAGCGGCGCAAGTCGAAGCATTTCAAGAATTGAAACGACGCCTGCAGACGCCTCCAATACTTGCGCATTTCGACGAACACGCCGACACGGAAATCCACACCGACGCAAGCAGCGTAGGACTCGGCGCCGTACTTGTCCAGAGAACTGCCGGCGTGGAAAGGGTTATCAGTTATGCTAGCCGGTCGCTATCCAAGGCAGAAGCCAACTATTCCACAACAGAAAAAGAGTGCCTTGCCATCATCTGGGCAACGTCAAAGTTTCGCCCCTACCTCTACGGCAGGCCCTTCAAAGTTGTGAGCGACCACCACGCCTTGTGTTGGCTAGCTAACCTGAAGGACCCTTCAGGTCGTCTCGCAAGATGGAGTCTGAGACTTCAAGAATTCGACGTCACCGTCGCTTACAAGTCCGGACGAAAACACTAAGACGCCGACTGCTTGTCTCGCGCCCCCCGTCGACCCGCCGCCGCAGGATGACCAGGAGGATGACTTCTTCTTGGGAACCATAACTACCGACGACTTCGGCGAACGACAGCGAGCCGATCCGGAACTCAGGGGCCTTGTGGAGTATCTCGAAGGCAAGACCGCCATTGTTCCAAAGGCATTCAAGCGAGGACTCGCGTCGTTTTTCTTGCGAAACGGCGTTCTCATAAAGAAGAATTTCTCGCCACTTCGAGCCGACTACCTTCTCGTGGTGCCTGCAGCAATGCGACCAGAAGTCCTCCAGGCACTACACGACGACCCGACGGCTGGACACCTCGGACTTTCCCGCACGCTCGCAAGAGTACAGGAAAAGTACTTCTGGCCGCGCCTTGCCACCGACGTCGCCCGCTACGTAAGGACGTGCCGAGACTGTCAGCGACGGAAGACACCGCCCACAAGACCAGCAGGCTTCCTTCAGCCGATCGAGCCTCCTCGGCGACCGTTCCAGCAGATCGGGATGGACCTCCTGGGGCCGTTCCCAACGTCGACTTGCGGAAATAAATGGATCGTCGTGGCCACCGACTACCTCACCCGCTACGCCGAAACAAAAGCCCTGCCCAAAGGCAGTGCCGCCGAGGTAGCCAAGTTCTTCGTTGAGAACATCGTCCTTCGACACGGCGCCCCAGAGGTTCTCATCACCGACAGAGGTACGGCGTTTACGGCTGACCTAACCCAGGCGATCTTGGGATACAGCCACACAAGCCACCGCCGGACCACCGTGTACCACCCACAGACCAACGGCCTGACCGAGCGTCTAAATAAGACCATCGCCGACATGCTGGCCATGTACGTCGACGTCGAACACAAGACGTGGGACGCCATCCTTCCGTACGTGACCTTCGCATACAACACGGCCGTGCAGGAGACGACACAGATGGCGCCATACAAGTTGGTCTACGGTAGGAACCCGGCAACGACGCTCGACGCCATGCTACCCAACGTCGCCGACGAAGAAAACCTCGACGTCACCGTCTACCTTCAGCGCGCTGAAGAAGCCCGACAACTCGCCCGCCTGCGCATCAAGAAGCAGCAGACGACCGACAGCCGCCGTTACAATCTTCGACGACGCTTCGTGGAATACCAGGCCGGCGACCGCGTTTGGGTGTGGACACCGATACGCCGACGTGGACTTAGTGAAAAACTCCTTCGGCGATACTTCGGGCCGTACAAGGTGCTTCGACGTCTCGGTGCTCTGGACTACGAGGTCGTCCCGGACGGCATAACGAACTCTCAACGGCGCCGTGCGCGACCTGAAGTCGTCCATGTCGTGCGCCTCAAGCCGTATTACGCGCGTTAGCAAACCTGAGGACTGCACTTATTGCTTAATTATTGTACTTTCTTTCTTTATTGTTGTGATTTATTATTGCATGCATTTTCCCCCGTGTTCTGTTTTAAGCATCGGGACGATGCCTTTTCAGAGGGGGGGCATTGCCACGCGCTATTCTTATTTTCAGTTTTGTTGTATTCGGTTTTCGCCCACAACGACCGTCAGCAAAGCTCAGCTCAAACCGCGCCTTATTGTTCTGGAACCTTCGCGATTATTGTAGATCGTTTTGTTAAGATTGCGCGCAAGACGCGACCACTCGAGATTATTCCAGAGCTTGCGCGATGACCAGTGATAAGGCTAGAATGTTCGACGCGTGATGCATAAAAGCCGGCGCGCTCCAACGATGTTCAGTTAATCGACGGCCGACGCCCTGTTCGCCGCTATCAGTGCCAGCGTGTATTGCTGTAATCTTACTCTCCCTTTACCGGCCACAAGTTCGGCCTAATAAACAGTTTCATCTCGGACACGTCGCCTGCTGCCTTCGTCGACGTCACACCCACGTGACAATATGAACGACGTTGCTATGCGAGAGCTAAATTTCACAGCGGACTAAAGTTCTCTCACCGGTAGTGCATACTGACAAAATAAAGTACACCTGAAAGATTGCAATTTCACAATTCAAAATTACACTTGCGAAGGCTAAGGAAAGAAGTGATAAATGCTTGAGGCCTAAAATGACTGAGCTTTGGTTAAGTGTAGGGTAAGGTGGGGCAAAATGAGACAAAAATTTGAATATAGTGAATATTTATTTTTGTTTCACTCTTTACCCTTAAACGTCAATGCAGAAACTTTCCTATGGGTACAAGGTGTGTGCTACATAAATATGACCATGTTGTCACTGTCAAAAAGTTTATTTTAAAAAGAAATAAAAAATGCACCA
The DNA here is from genome assembly GCA_030522465.1 of Rhipicephalus appendiculatus. Taxonomy (NCBI): domain Eukaryota; kingdom Metazoa; phylum Arthropoda; class Arachnida; order Ixodida; family Ixodidae; genus Rhipicephalus; species Rhipicephalus appendiculatus. The sequence goes on from JALIZH010011392.1 coordinate 15,823, forward strand.
GATGTCTCATTTTGCCCCAACCTGCGGGGAAAAACGAGACGGTGTGAAAAAAAAATTTAACCCTTCAGTTTTTGCAGTAGAAGCACTTGAAATTAAACTCCGGGGGCCCTCACGCAGCCTTCATGACCCTAGTCCTTGCACTCCACGCGTTGAATCCAGACAGAATCCGGTGCTGTTTTGCTCCAAAACTCCTTGCAGATCAAACACCACCAGTCCTTCTTTGTGCTATTGTTGTATTTTGTTGAAAGCTTGCACTTCATTGGATTATTCAACGATTGGACGCTAGATATGTTCTGACGCATCTTCTTCGCCTCCTTTTGCCGTTTTGGTGCAGAACTGCACGGGCATTTCGTGGCTTCCAGCTCCGTCAGCCGGGCTTCGTGAGGCGATGAATTTAAAACTGTGCGAGATTCGGATTTTCTAGCGCTTCTTTTTTTTTTTTTTTAATTTGGTATTGGAGGAATGTCATAAAAACTCGATGCCGAGACGTGTTTGTGAACGGCTTGACTTGGAGATTCTTCGAATTTTGCGTTCGCCTCTTGAGAGCATCCTGGGGAACGCGGAAAAACTTCGATGCAGCGCGAATGGAGTGAGTGCCCTGAACAGCAATCAGTGCTTTTTCACGTCGTTTTCCTCCCAGAAAGCTCTATATGATATTCTCTTTTGCGTCCGAACCCTCCTAAACAATAAAATATAATATATAATGAGTGTAAGTAAATGATTCACTTAATAAAACACTCTTTAACGCAATTCAATGCCTTTTTGTCGCGTTTTGCCCCCCCCTCAGATGCCCGAATTAAAAAACATTTCAGCTTTGTCCCCGAGCACCAAATGAACTAAACTTTTGGTGGTATGTAGCTAGTAGTCTAAAGTAACAAAATAAATACTTACGTAGTTGTACTGACGCAAGAGTAGCTTCATGCAGGGATCGGAAAATTTGGACGAGCAGAATTTCGCCCCTTTTTGACGGGTCACGAACACACTGACATCAGCCGCGTAATTTTTTCCCGCGCGAACGCTGTGAGCGATCATCAACTTTTACACATAAAAAGGTGGAGAACTACCAGCACCTCTCGCTGAAATATAGAAACAAAGAAAAGTGCTTTCTATATTAGCTGTAGAGGTCGGCAAAGTCAAAATGTCGCGCTTTGCCCCGCGTCTCATTTTGCCCCGCCTTACCTAAGTTTATGCAATAGTGCTCAACTGTTTTTTTTTTTTTTGACAATGTGCAACACGAAAACCAATAAAAATTGTTCACGACCATTCGTTTGACACATAACTTCGCTACCCGCCTACTCCGCCAGAATTGCACTCAATAAAGCCCACGCAGGTTCTTTGATGTGGTGGTATCTCAGTGCAAGGATTTATTACGGGATTCCTTTGCTCCCTCGCACCTGATTATCTACGTATTTGAACTGGTATAGCGCATTATGGTAAAGAAAAAACGGCCGAGCAGATCGATACAAGAGGACAGAGCGCTAACTTCCAACAGAGCTTTATTCGCAAATTGCATCAAATATGTAGCCTTGCGCAAGCATACAAAGAACACCCGAACGCATCACCAAGATTAGACACCACCATCGCAACGTCACGGACCAAATATTCATAAACGGTTCGCCTGATTAAGGAAGGACACTTCATGCTCAGGTAAAGCCAACGAAGGGGCGCTGATACATGTGATGCCAGCTCTTGCTATGCAATGCGCTTCCATTATTTCTCGAGTGATCTGCGACGGGTGCTTTTTTTACCACTTCACATCGGTCAAAGAAAGGGGAGCATCCACAATCGCGGCAGTGAATACCAGTGTTACCCTGGATTGCTTTGTGCACATTATAGTGGTGCTCTTTCAACCTTTCATTCAGGCAGCGCCCCGTCTGGCCAATGTACCTGTTACCACATGAGAGTGGTATCGAGTAAACAACACCGCTTTCACATGGCACAAACCGGCTTTTCTGCGTGGTTGAGCAAACAGTGGCGCGTGATTTAAGGGGATTAATTGCTTTGCAAAGCCGCTGTAACTTGTCCGGAAAAGTAGGCGCATGACTGTTGCTGCATTTTGCAGCACACAGGATCGTACGCGTAACATTGATATCAGATATCCATTTTTGTTTGTTTGTTGCCAAGGGAGTAGTTTCGAACGAATAAGTATTGTGTGTACTGGGAATTGTTTAGGTCGGTCATAAGGGCATGGCTCACGCAGTTAACATCCACTGACGCATTAAGGAGAGTAAGCAATGGTTTCTGACAGAGCAGTGCAATTGGCTTTCGTTTTCTCTCTTTCTCTTTGACACAAACACACACACACACACACACACACACACACACACACACACACACCTACGCACATACACACACACACACACACACACACACACACACACACACACACACACACACGCACACACGCACACACACACACACACACACACACACGCACGCGCACACACACACACACACACACACACACACACACACACACACACACACACACACACACAAATTGTTTGAATAAATCTTGTTCAACGCCACACGTTGTTATCGCCTAGGTGTAAGCTAAAATAGCGATGACAAAAATGAAGCAGTGGATACCTGTGACACGTAAATTACAAATAATACTATGACACAATTTCAAATACTTGAACAGATTTACATAGGGACCTGCATATCCGTACGCTCACGAAATATCACTCGCACCCACACCGAAATCGATGTCATAAAAAAAAAACCACACGTCATACAGTGAGTGTAAATTTATAACCTGAATCAGAGTACATTTATAGGGTGTTCTGAAGCGTCTGCATGAACACTCGGTGCCTAGCTAGCCGTACCACTGCATTACAGATTGATTTCATATGAAAATCCAAATAAGTGTATGCGGCCAACGTCAGAAGCTCCAAGTGGGCTGCGGTTGCGGAATTTCCGCAGGGTACGGAAACGGCACACGACTTGGTTGCGTTAGTACGCATTGAACAGGGATGTCGGTGTAGTTGTTTGACTGAGCGACGTCGGAAAGTCTTTGCCACATTGCCCTTATTCTAGTCACTCGTGCGTACTCGAGCGAAGAGCAAGTAAAGCACAGCCAAGTGAAACACCAGGGAAGAATGGGCGTGGCATACCAGGCGAAAACTGGCGCCTGCTCCATTAACACTGAGGAGTTATCTATGGAGAACGAAGGTTAAGAAGAAAAAAAAACTAATGAAAAGATGTTCGCGACAAACCGCAATCCAGCCGGGCGTTTCGTTTGTGAAGTTAAGGCTGGCGCATCATTAGCGGAATTAGGCACGTGGAATTCGCCTAGCCCGTTGCGCGCCGCCATGACAGCCTACAATGAGCTGAGAACGACGCGTGCAGTGAAGAGAGAAACTGCATCGCTGCCGAGTGGTTATCTAGGACGCCTTGAAGGTTATCATGGTCGGTCTCAGTCTGCGTCTTTTCTTTTGTGGTCTTTCGCTCTAATACGACATGCTTTGACAAGTTCGCTTTTGTAGCGAGGACACTTGCTCGCATTGTCCTTTCGGGAGTTCATTTCATTTACGTGCCATAAAGACGAGGAAAAACTTCCCCATCTCCCGCTGAAAGGGACCATGTGTGGATGCGAAGCAGTGGGGAGATGGTTAGCTTGAGCGGGAGAAACGTCGCCGCTTTCGCTTCGCGACAGCGGCCCGGGGGGCTCATCGCGGCGCTGCACAGGAGAGAGAATGAGGCGCGCTCCGTCATTTTCATACCGCCGAGCTCCCAGGGGAGTATGCAGCTGTCGCACCACCTGTCGTGCGCGCTGCTCTGTAGAGGATTCCTAGAGGAGAGGAACCGCGGGGAACCGTAGGAGATGAGAGAGAGAGGACGTGCATGCGCTGTGGGGGGTGTGGGACGCGGGAGCCGCTCCGTAGAGTAAAGGATTCCTAGAGGAGAGAAAGGGGGGTGAGCGTAGGAGAGGGGTCGCGCATGCGCTGTGGTGGTGTGGGACACGGGAAGGAGGGACAGACTAAGCCCGCCCTCCCCCCAAACACATGCAAGCAAGATCAAGGAATGGAGTCAACCTGGGCGACAGACACCACCTGCCCAGCCATTGCTAAGCAGCCTCTCCATGCTCTCGGCCATGACTCTGGTGACTGTAGTGGTGGTTGACGGCCTTATATTGTACTACAGTGTTCTCGTTCGCATAGTGGGTGCTTCCCTACTTCATGAAAGTGGCCGGACGCGGGACGCGGGACGGACGCGGGACGGACGCGGGAGGGACGGACATAGCCCCGAGCATAAGATGCTTCGCATCTAAAAGCTAAGGCACACAATTTTATATGTGACCACTTTTTGTCTATAAACTATTCGTTTCTTGGCCAATCCCGCAGAATAGGTGTGAGCCATATATTAAGGCAATCATCATCATCATCATCATCATCAAAGGACGCTTAGCTTTAGCTTTTTCCTCTTTTTTTGTCGCGCTCTAAAAAAATGAACCAGTACCAACCAGCCCCGTTCACTGTACTCCTAAATTTCGGGAAACACTAGAACATTAGGGGCGCGGGCATATACCACTGGAAGCGTTGGCGCGGCAGTCGTTTTCTCGGCAAGTTTAGTCTCTTGACATCGCTTCGCTTTGCAACGAGTCGTGTTTCCATTAGGTGTAGGTTGCACGATTCCCCGCTGTCGTCAAAGAACCTTGTCCCTTGTCTTACTACAGCCGTTGACTGTCTTGCAGCAGTAGGATCGTTTCCGGAGCTTCGAAATGTGACTATTTCTAGTCCCGTATTGACTCGTACAGAAGCTCCTAGCTATCGATAACGGGACGCGCGCTTGTTTTGACCGGCGTGTTCGTATATTCGTTATAAATAGGTACGCCAAGTTTCGCTGAGCATACTTAAGATTTAATTCCCCTTCTTTAGCGTGTTATGTTACAGATCCGTAGTGACGGTGTCATATCTAATCTCTTTGTGGCCCGTTTGCCTGAAGCATGCGTTGACTACCTGAATTGTACATGGGTAGTGGCACGCAGTACCCATGTACAGTGCTGGTCAAAAGCTGCCACGCTTCCATAGCAATACATATGATAGTCGACTGCGCACTTTTGACGCTCCTGTACATATTCGTTATCGGTCTGTTGTACAGCGCTATCATGGCGTTAAACCCCATTCGGTGGGCAACAAGACCTAATAACATAACTTAGAAAATTACATAACTTGTATTAAACCAATCACGCGTTTTTATGGACATCAGGCGTTTATGCAAATTGCGAAATGCCCAGCACGAAGCTGAGATTACTACCTCGATAGTCCAGTAAAAACTCGTTAATTAAACACTGACTAATTCGGAAACTCGCATAATTCAGACGTGTGCTCTGGTTCCGGGCAGCATATACATTGTTGAATGTCATCAAGCTCTGATTAATTCGGCCATATTTGGGCGTAATCCGGATAATTTGTACGAAACTCGCAGCGCGCCGAGCGCGAAGTGCCGCAAGTGTGCGACGCAAACGAACGAAAACGGCGTTCACGGACAGCCCAAACGGCCGCGGGATTTCAGAGAGGAGTGGTCGCCATCCACAATGGCGTTGTTGTTACGTGATAAGGCATGAGTCCAGAGCCCGTTTTGGGTTAAGAGACGGGGGTTTGACCCACGTTCACATTGTGAACGAATTCGCAAATGACGAAAATTGCGGCTTTTGCCCTGCTGTCATGCAAAATAATTACTGGGCTTGCGTATTCCTCAAGAAAATGAAAGTGCGTTAATGAAACATACATTTATCTAGTGTTAGCTCGATATATTCAATAATTCGGCGTTTGGTTGATTCAGACAGTTTTTCCGCCCCCGTGAAATCCAAATTAACGAGCTTTCACTGTATGCCATGTTGTTGCGCTTGACATAACAAGCTCCGTGTTTTCAGCGCGTGTCAAAAACTGTCGCTTCAGAAGTTTTTCTTGGAATAGTTTGTGCCCGTAAGTTCGCACAACTTATTGTTTCTGGCCTGATGTGCGGAACACGAAAAAGGGTACGTGGAAAAGATAGATGAGGGCAAACTAAGAACCCTCTCTCCACGTTAATGATGCTGCGATATTCTCTTCTGCACCCGCTTGAAAATGTTCTTCGCTTCGTATCGCAGTTGGCGTTCACCTTTCTGTTCGTTATCCCCCTTCCTTCATGTACGGTGCGGCACGCGAGAAAGAACTCGTGAGACGAATCACCCTTTTCAGCAGTTTTTTCGTATAAGTAAGAAGCCTGTGGCGCACAAGACGAGGAAAAACGTGACCCCTGCGACGCACGATCGTTTTCATGTCAGTCTCATGTCTATGTCCTCGTCTTTCGCGCTTCACTACTGCTTTGCTAACATGTCAAAACAGGACTCACCTCAGTTAAAGTCCTTTATTTTACACCAAAACCGCGTTCACCGATGCATTTGTAAAATCACTCGAGAGGTCAGGACGAGTATTAGTGCCTCGTAAATGGCGCATTCTGTCCTTTTGTCTAAATTTCCTGCAGACTGCAAGAAACTGAGGAGCACATTCAAGGTGGCCGCACAATCCTCTTGGTTCGTGATGCACTGTTCGCTCACTGTGGCGAATCATTTCGATAGCGCGTGTTCACGTGCTGCCTGCTAGTGTTATAGATAAGCTGCCGAAGAAGAAGAAGAAAAAAAAAACAATCTCCGGGCACTACCCTAGACAACGCAGAAACACCGAAGAAAATGAAACAAGCGCCCCAGGTAGGTCCCTGAGCCTCGAGCTACGTTACACGTTTAGTAACAGTCACCGGACTCCCCACGCATACGTCAACAACGGGATGTTGAGCTCCTGTCCACTCTACCGACACCGCTCTCTTTGCACTGCACGTCGAGGTGCAATATCCCCGCATCACCGGCAAGGTAGAACTCGGGGGTATACGCAAGGCGAAGGAAAGTGCAAGACAAAAAAAGTGAAGCAAACCGGCCACAGCAATAACCTCTCGAGAGGACATATCTGGTCTTCTCACCGCTTGCTCTGCAACAAGACGAGTGTCAATAACGGCGTTATATAACGCCGATGGCAGCTTAGGCTTCGTGGAAGAGCACGGGTTACGGAGGTCAATGCTTTGAAGTGCGCAGCGTCTTGGCCTGGTTTCATGCGGTAAAAGTTCAAGTGAGCTCTCCAGAAGATACTGCTGTATTGTCGGGGCAGTGATGCCTATCCCCACGAACGCCATCCGAGAGCATAAACTGCGAGCAGACAGAAATACTGGTACCTTCCTCTGCGAAAAAACACGAGAAGGAATAGTATCCTTTACTGTACACGCTACGCTCTAAGGGATTTTCTCTCTTTATTCAATCAATCAATCAATCAATCAATCAATCAATCAATCAATCAATCAATCAATCAATCAATCAATCAATCAATCAATCAATCAATAAATAAATAAATAAATAAATAAATAAATAAATAAATCAATCAATCAATGAAAGAACTTTATTTTCGCCCAAAACACAGCCATTTATGGTGAAAAAAGGCGGCCAGGAAAAAAGCTGTGCAGTGACAGCTTGACAAAGCCCCAGACACCCATCGGCGGTGAAACGGCAGGGTACAGCAGTTGATCCCAGAAGGAAGAAAAAAAGAGAGAGATAAAAGAAGAGAAAACACGGAAAATAACAGCGATAAAGTAATACAAACAGCTGCTCAACAGTTATATATTGAAACCGCCGGGCACTCACTACGGGCGCGTACGCACTAGTTTTGCTAGCTCTCATATAGCTAAACTAGTTTGCCATACACGTGAAACTACAAAATAAAGGTAGATAAAACAAGAAAAATAAATGCAATGCGAAATACCAAGCACATCAAGTACGTTGAAATATACTCTGCGCAGTCGTGTATGCGCAGATGCTGTGTACAGATATATACAACATAAGAATAATGAAAAATAGGAAAATACATTATCAATTGTAAAATACATTAGAACATCAATATAGAAAAGGCCTGTTTCAATCGTTACGTGAACAATGCTCTTATTATTATTATATATTTTTTTTTTGAGAAATAAAATATCTGTTCCAGCGATTCATAATAGTTTAATGTTGTTGGGACGATGTGTCGGAATATATAATGTTATTCACGAGAAAAGAACCATTTCCTTAAAACTTTCATGTGCTTGCCCACGGCGCAAACCCTGCTTTCTTTCTGGGAGTGCATGCGGTATTTACGAATTCGCCGGTGGGTCCTATGGAGCATGGAGAGGACTGAGACCGGGCTTGTCGGCTGTGATCCACAGCTTCCAAATAAAGCACAGTGAAGGAAGCACAAATCATGAAGCTCACGACTTGTATTATACGCTCGTGTTTCGTTTACACTGCACTATGGTGACGTCACATAAAAGTTGCTAGTGAAACAAAAAGTACAAGAAGTGCGTCTTGCACCTGCTTAAATGTCTGTTTCGCAGGAGCAAAGAGTCCGTTAAATATTTTTCCTCTATACGGTCTTTAAAAGTACAGAATATTAAAGAAACAAACAGCTAAGAATACCATCGCTGTTCTAGAGGAATATAAATAAGGTGATTATGGAATCACATTTTCGTGTAACCCGTTTCAAACTTTGCAAGTGTTCGAATAAAACGGGACAAGTGCCATTTAAATAAAGAGAAAAATAAATGACGTAAGAATGGAATAATGAGAATGAACATACAATAATGCCAAGAAAAGTATAGGGGATGTAATTAGCAGTAATTGTAGTGTAAATGTGAAGAAAGAAAAAGGGACGAAAAGATAACGTGCCGCTGGCAGGCTCGGTCCCTGCCAGCAGCAAGTTATCTTTTCGTCCACTTTTCTTTCTTCACATTTACCTTACAATGAGTAGGATTGAAAACTGGGCAAGTTGGTAACCATTCACGGCTGGTAGAGGTAAAACAGCGCAATAGAACAAGGGCTAAGAAAGGGTACACACAACACGGGCGCTGACTTTCAACTGAAAGTCAGTTTTTACATTATAATTACTTCTAATAACATCCCCTATACTTTCCTTGGCGCCATTGCTTGTTAGTTCTCATTAATATTGTGTCTAACAAAGAAAACCGGGCCCATAAAATTTCCACTTCATTCCTTCATGCAAGAATTTTGTTAGAGAAAATTCGAGGCATTCCTAACGACGAGCGTGCTAGTGGGGACGGAGGCCAGCAAGTGAGAAGGAAAAATTTACAGATTAAATCTTTGCGGAAGAGGCTTCCGGAACTCACATCCCGAGTATTACGGCTATGAAGCTATCGTTCAGCCCAAGGTATGGAATTGATTCCAGTATCAGAAGTTTTTCAGAATTGCAGTAGCAAAAAAAAAAAAAAAAAAAAAAAAAAAAAAAAAAAAAAAAAAAAAAGAGTCTTTTGAGATAGACACCGAGGTTCAACATCAACCTATATATGCGTTCAACAATAAAAGCAATAACCGATTGGACGTTACACTCGCGAATAAACTACATAAGTTCATTCATGTAAGTCACAGATGCGTAAACAAGTTCTTATATCACGCGTAGTAGCTAGACGGTGGCATATGCTTAACAGCGTACCACTGTAAAATGGCTGAAAGTGTATTCCGCGTTTTTAGACTGTTTATAGAAGCATCACAGACAATATAAGCGCGAACGCGACGACGCCAAAACGAAACAGAAAAGCGTCGCGCAATTGATGACGGGAATTCAGAGATCGGGCGAACGTGGAAAAAAAAAATCCACAGTTTAGTTACAACAGAATGGAGCCTGCATATTCATGTCATCCATTCTTGCTGTCCACATGCTAAGGAATACGAAGCCTCGTATTCCGGTATGCCAAACACGTTGTCAGTGTTATCGCCACCGATGTAGGGTTCGCAACAGGAAATAACGCGTATATATATATGGATGGGGCTGTAAGCGAATGATAAGGCGCCCCACTTATTACCCGAGGACCGGTACCCGCAGACGCTCGCTTTAACGCGAGTGAAAACATCCTCTTCGCTCCGTTAACCACGACACAATACCGTGGCTACCCTACGCCTTTTCATCACAAACAAACGAACGCACGCATACGCGTACGTACGCTAGCCCACTTGAAGCGACGCTAATCAGCCGGACGCCAGCAGCGCCAGCAACATCGAAACTGCCATCGTGTCGCATCGACCCCGGCGCTTAACGCCCGATTCTCTCCTGTGGGAGGACACAGCGGGTGAATAGCTATCGCCCGACGAGGGGTTACGGCGGGAAGAAAGCAATTAGGGCAACGCCATTCAATCAATGTCCTTCTCCCCTGGGAAGGCACGGCCGAGCCTGGCGCGCTTCGTCTGCAAACGAGGCCGACGTCACTTTCCCTTGAGACCGTTGTACTTGTTGCGTGGGTTTGTTGGCTACCGGACTTGTAGAAAGCGTCGCCTGAGAACGTGCTTAGTCGATCTGCGTCGATGAGGAAACGATAACGTGTGCGGTAACGCGCGTTTGTGAGCTACGGCTCGTACATGACCGGGAATAAAACAGCGCTGAAAAAGGGCAGAGAGGAAGAAGAGGACATATTGTTTATCAGGAGTAAATTGTTTCTTGATTACTTATCAGACATAAGAAACTTAAAACTTATGACTGTTTATCAGGACTAAATTGTTTCTAAGCATTCTTATTCTATCTTCTACTATAGATTTTTATCATATCCTGCGCTGACGCGTAAAAAGAAACTAATACTAAAGTTCATGAAGTGGTTTCTGATTATAATTTTGTATTTTCCGGGAAAAGCGGTTGGAATGCGCTTATATGGCTGACTAATGACTTCACCGGCCTCTCTTTCGGAGAAGCGACAATTGGGGCTGACCAATCACTGCATTGGCCCTGAGATGAAACCTAGCGGTTGCATTGAACATGACCTACGGTTACATGAGGAACGTCTTCAGTTTTTTTGTGTGGGGCAGTAAGGTGTCAGAAAGATGTTCAATGCTTCAGAGTGAGTTAAGGGGTCGTTATGAAGATTGAAGTAGCTAAAGTTAGCGCTTGTATCACTAAGTTCAGCATGACGCTGGCATTGAAGCACAGGCCAGCATCGACGAAAAGAAGACGAAGGCCCATGTTAGTAGGCATTGCCAGCGTCGTGCTTCGATTAATCGCAGCTTGTGGTCATGACAACATCGAATTACCTCTGTCCGGTTGCCCAAATCTTTAACTGGCGTGCGCGAGCGGCACTTTTTTCCTCTGTGTCTTCGCCATAAGACTGAATTAAGTTCCAAAAAAGGGTGCGGGCAAGTGCATGCCCACAGAGCACATGCCTAGAAGACAATTTTCCCAACTTAGTTTCGTCATATGGCGCTGACACACGGAAAAGTCTAAAGATTTGGGCGGCTGCACGTACACAGCGCGAGAGCAACCAATGAGTTTCCTCTGTCACCCACGCCATGCAGACCTAGGTTTCCATATCTTACTGCCATCAATGAAGCTGCGGTATACGCTATCAAAAGGGTGCCCCCGGCGACCCTCGGCACCTTCGCTAGAGAAAGTGAAGTTCTGGTTAGCCAAAGATTCATGAAACACGTCGACGTGAGGCACGACGTTCTCTTTCCTTCAAGGCTTTGCACAGAACGGCTTTGTAGGTGGTTCACGCGCCTGAAAATCTGGTTATCTTTTGTGCTAACACTCCGCTGTCGCCTCACATATGCTTGCGACGGTGGCAACAAATCCTGGAAGCGCAAATACTGTAAGTACGCCGGCGGCAGTATAATGACTTTTCTGTTGTAGACACAACGATCTCACGCCTTGGAAAACAACCCACGCGACCCGACATGATGCCAGAGGCTTATTTATGTTGAGGAGGATGGTTTCTTGGGTGGTTTTTCACAAGCTGCCATTTGTTAGTTTGACTAAGATGAGAGCAAAGTATCCTTGTCAAACTGGTCAAAGATGTCTTGTAATTGTAACGTTCACTGCTACCCTTCCGAGTAAGAGAAAAGAAATCAAGGGAAGGAGAGACAGTAAATGAGAAAGAAAAACCTGACATTGGGCTTTTTGGTTAAACGTGATCAACTTTCTTTGCGCAAATTCGCAGTGTACAGTACATTTTGTAGTTTGGGCAAAGGAAATTGATCAAGTAAGAAATAGTTCAGGATGGAAAACCACGAGCTGTGATGAGATTCGGGCACTTGTGGAACGCCCGTCGAACGAAATTGCTTCCATAATGAAGTAGTGTCTGCGTCCCGGTCAAATTTGGAGCTTAGTGGCGCGCGGAACAAAATCCTGGGGCCCTGGCCTGCCCGGTCTGCAACGCGAGCCGCTCTGAGGGTGTTGTGTTGTTGCGGTTTCTTGCAAGAAACCGGACTGAACGACAAACTGTGACTGTTCGCGGACAATGTTGCTGTGTAGTTACTAGGACGATGCTCCAGTCACTTTTTTAAAGATGACAGTCTTTCTTGGGATACTTAAACGCAAAAATTTTGGTCTGTCTGTCTGTCTATCTGTCTGTCCGTGACCCAATTCAGCTAGCTACAGGGCCAAAGTTTACCTAATTTCTGAACGCCCAGCCATCTTGAACTGGTATTTGCTTTCATACTTGGGAACATATTCGATCAAAAAGCAAATACTACGCATACCTGAGGCGCAACATTAATATGTGACTGTCAGGACGTGTGTTTCTTTATTAGAAAATACATAGATACGTAATTCTAATGACCCTAATGTTTTTTAGGCTGCGCTGAAAATGCGTCGCTGGGCACGAGCTCCCATTCTGGGCTTTAGCGGGAGATGGTGTAACTTTTCAATGGCGTCCATATTTCGCGCAGCGCCTCATCTATTTTATCTATGCCAGCCAGATGCGGCCAATTCAACGTAGAGTAGGCGCTGTCTGAGGCAAGGCAAAACATAGTAGTTCGGCCGGCACAAGACTATCGTCTTTCGACGACATTTGCAGCGAAGCACGCAGATACGCGGCCAATTTTTTTTACTACTGTCACAAACTACCTCTTCTTCTCTTTGATTCTTTCACAGCCCCTTTTCCCCCTTCCCAAGTACAGGGTAGCAAACCAGAATCTTCCCTCTGGTTAACCTCCCCGTCTTACCATTATCTTTCTCCCTCTAGTGGTGCGCGCCCTTTGTAAGAAAGCGACCTGCGTGACGATTCATGTTGCAGGTTCCGAACATTTCGTTATGAAAGCCTTTGACGACGGCTGCTTCCAATGACTCAGATCCGCGGACTACCTGACAACTGTTGCAGGAAAGCTACTCTTTCGAACTACAGCGGAATTAGGCTAGTGAATTTGAGAAATGCTTTTGTGGAAACATTTTTCAAGGCGTCTGATATAATATAGTGTCGTTTCCTGTTTGCCGAAGACTGCCTGATTGGCGGAAGCGTAACCTATATTTTGCCTGTGAGTGTCTCCGGCACGGATGTAGTAGTTCTTGTTACTTAGATGTGAAACACAAATCACCGCATCTCCACGAAGTGAATGATGATGAGTGGGCGAAGGAGTGGGATCGTTCGGGTGTTACCGTAATTCACCCTTGACATTGCGCACTCAGGCATGTAAATGAGTGACAAAGCGGTGTACAGTTATATACAATGTTTATTGGTCATAAAGGGCATGTCGTGTTGAGCTGTTGATTTCGTTTGGCCTTCATTATTACTGCTTTGTGGTCCGTGAAGTGTAGAGCCAATGGTTCTTCGATCAGATCTAGCCTGAAGTTGGCAAAGACGAGGTCTATGCACGTTCCCCTGGTGGTTGTTGGTTGTTTCCAGTCATACGAAATGCATCATAGAGCGTATCGAGACGTCATATACTGCACAAGCCGTTTTTGCCGTTTAGCCACCGCTTCCCGAGCTCTCGACTCATGCGTACCAGCTTGTTGTCGGCGTTGCCGTTGAGCCGTCACTTCCCGCGCTCTCAGCTCTGAGTCCGCACGGCGTTTTTCGTCGTTTTGCCGCCGCTTCCCGCGCCTTACGTTCGTTTTCATCCATGGCAGAAAGAGAATGTTCCATGGTTGTCCTCGTCATCGGGTACCTTGCATGTGCTAACGCGCTTTTTCTTCATCGTCATCAGCGTCATCGTCATGGCGTATTGTGGGTACAACGGACAAGCCTACACCCTAAGGTGCTTCGCCCCTAAAACATGGCTGATTCCTCCGTCAAAGGAAACGGTATAACACGAAAGTGAAACGTGCCTTCACAGAAGTAGTTCTTATCATCTAGTGATATATCAGAGCTTGTACGATGTCTATTGGTGTTTGGCAGCTATAGCACCATTCGACGTGGATTCACCCACGGTGACGCCTAGTGGCACATCACCATTGCGACGACTAACGCCCATGATTATGATTTAACCGTTGTGGCAACTGAGGTTGTTAACGTATATCTGGACACAGTGTATCGTGAATTCCGCGCAAAGATGACATCAACAAGCAAGTAATGAACACTGGTACTTGATATGCACTTCTTCAAATCGTCGTCAATTAAGAAGAGAAACGGCAAGGTCTGCGCTCCCGAGTAATAGGGTAACCTACGCCTGTGGTCATGAACACACTGCGCTTCACCAACACGGGAGGCAAAGGTTCGTTGCTTGAGCCGGGAACGGGAGCAGGCGTTCCCCGTCCCACTGGCCTCTGTCTCGACCCACGAAGGCGCGACATTCGCCCGTCGACATAGTTGCCTTTCTGCAGCACTTATTGCAGCAGCCGGCGCTACCGCACACGAAGCAGTCGGCAGCAGATAAACACCGTTGGTGCATGCGGAAGCTACACTACCGCCAAGCTCCATTTAGACAACGGCACCGTTTGCTGCGCGGGATCGCCTTCTAACATTTCGTGACATCTGCAACCACTACCGCCTCGGCCGTTTAACCTTATCGCCGCTAATAGCGAAATCCCCGCGCAGGCGCGAAGTACTGTGGCGACAGCTGCAGACTCGCACCTTTCCCTCTCCTTACCTTGTTCACCTCATGTACCCCTCTCTTTACTCGTCCTCCTCCTCCTGTAAGTATTGCTCCGCAAGGAAAGCAAATCGTGATCATATCATGTGGGGGTGTCCTAAGCACCCCCCTCCCCCGTTCCTCCGAAAAGTGTTAAGTAATAAGGTGAAGTGGGAGGCTGCCTAGGGCAGCTCGAAACCCGACGTCCAGGAGGCCATCCTGGGTTGGGCAGACAGGGTTGCGAAGGACTACCGTGTGTAGCAACCTTCCCCATCTCTATCCCTTTGCCCCTTTACTTTCAAAAGGAAAAATAACGTTGTTTACCTACCTACCTACGCTACTCCGACAACGAGCCTCCCGGTGTCACTTAGCTTCCCGGTGTCACTACGTCCCAATTTTAGATTTAGAAGTGCATAAAAATCCTATTTTTCAATAAAGCACTCCTTTTAGCTAGCTAGTACAAGTTGAACATAGGTTGCGAAGTTTTGCGCTGCATGGACGCTACAGAGGAGACAATTACGAAGGCACAGAAAAACACAACCATAACAAGCAGGCGCAAACTATCAACTGTTATTCTTTCGTGAGGCGCCACCTGAGGCTGCCGCAAGGAAGAAGTAAAGAGTATGAACATATAAAAAGATAAATCACACCAGAATACTGGGACTGATATTAAAAAAGTCACAGTTTCACCGCAAGGGTGAAGCAATGAATGCGATAGCAACAAATTCTAATGTTATTCGAAGTGAGGCTGGCAGCTAACTCTTTTGGATCCGATCTCACGCAACTCTACAAAATGCTGGTTTAAGAGCATACGGCCGCTCCAGGGACACAATCTCCTCGCGTTGAGAGCGGAGCACGTAGGAGCCAGCCGCCCGCTGTCGGCTGCTGAGATTTTCGAGATAACGCGTGCGCAAGCGACGACCACGCTCGTAAAAACCAAAGGTCGCAGTGGCTGCATGAGGGACCCCCCCCCCCCCCCGCGTCTTTCCGCGCTTGTTAAAGACACGCGGGGCGTTTCCTCTCTTCTTGAGCATTCCCCGGCTGATCGAACAGGCGGGGGGGATCTTATCGCATACGCCTCGGAGCGGCGATGGGCCGGCTCGTTTGATGTGCGCTTCAGCCGCGTTTGTCGCCCCCCGCTCCCGTGCTGTTACCCGCGGGTAGAACGTACGATGCGCTGGGGGATCTATCAATTTGCACTTTATACGCGAAGTGACGGCGGCGGCGACGGCAACGGCGACGGCAAAACCCCGTCGAGACTGTCCATATAATTGCTATCGCAATAAAATGGTGCGCCTAACAACGTTGTGCAGCGCTCCTCAGCTGCCTCGTTTGCGCGAGGGCCATGTTCATGACAGTATGAACATTTTTCATGTTCATATTTGCACCCCCTTTCCTCTTTCTCTCTTCTTCTTTCTTGAGGCAGCTTCAGGTGGCACCTCACGAAAGATTAGCAGTTGATAGTTCGCGCCCACTTGTTCTGGTCGTGTTTTTCTGTGCCTTCGTAAGTGTCTCCTCTGTACCGCCCATGCAGCGCAAAGCTCCGCAACCTATATCCAATTTCTCAACGTTCTTCCCAATTCAACGAAATGGTTCGAGCGCGGTCATCACTTCGTTAAATCAACCTTCAACTGTAGTTGCAACGTAAGGTAATAACACAGTACAGTACTCTAGTAAAACTCGTTCTTGGCCTAGCGTGTTCCACATGCTTGAAATTGAAGGAATTACGCGAATAAAAAAGTACGTTCACAAGCGAGGGTACAGGGACAAGCTCAAACTAACACTGCTTTATTCATGGGCGGAACCTCTGAACAAATAGGAAATAGAAACACCAAGATCACGTGTTCATACGCCAAGAAAAAGTTGAGAATTACACATGCGCAGCCAGAAACCCCCTCTCTCTACTGTAGAGGTCGCTGGAAGGATCACTAACACACGCAGAGGCTAATTTAGCTGAACATGGCACTACGTGCACGTGTGATCCTCGACTGAATGAGATTAAGATTATCGGTAGTTGTAGAAATATGAACGCACGCTTGGTCCTTGAAGCTTTTGCTATATCACCCTGAGACGTCTGACGTGATCACTAACACACGCAGAAGGCATCTGCGTGTGTTAGTGATCCTCCTATCGGCCTGTACAGTGTAGAGAAGGGGTTTCTGGCTGCGCATGCGTAATTCTCATATCTTGCTTGTCGTATGCACACGCGATCTTGGTGTTTCAATTTTTTCAGTTAGCGCTTCTCCCTGTACCGTCGCTTGTGAACGTGCCTTTTTTTTCCCGAATCATTTTGATTTCAAGCATAGTACAGTACATTTAGGAGAACTGTATACCAAGTACAAAAAAGGCCCACGCTACCTAAACCTACGCCGTACTGTCTCAAAAAAAAGTATCGTACATATAAACAACAACCTTAGAGACTATAACGTGGTGCATTTCATTAGAATAGAAGTTCATATAAAACGCATCAGAAAAAACTTTACACAAACATGGAAATTGTTTTAGTAGTTAGTGCTCATTATTTTCTGTCATTATGCAAGAAGCTGATGGTGAAAAACTGTTACGTATTAATGAACTAGGGCAATCCCGCTCTTCAGTCAGAGTAAGGGAAAAATATCTAAGTGTGTCGGTATTGAAAGGCTACCCAAGAAACGTTTCATTCTGCTTATGACGCGATATCCGAGACGTACAGAAGTTAACATACCCTGCGAAATCATATTCAAGCGGTTGTACAGCAGGTTAAGTGTAAAATTTTAATCATGCTTGATTGTCATCGACTGAGAGTATGCTTAGTCCAAAAAAAACGTGAAGAGTTGCACAAGCGGGTCAGCACATTTATGTTTGTTACGAAGAAGCCGCGTCGCCTTTATTTCAACTTTTGCCATTTCGGTTATGTTAGTCATGGTCTGAGGGAACTAAACTGTCTGAGCGTGTTTTAACACTGACCGCTCGAAGTTTTTATAACACAGTAGTTTCTTATGACTTGGAGCAGACAGGAGCGACCTTTTAAAGAGGTAGAGCTTACAAAATCTGAAGGCTTCGTAAGAAGATGAACCCTGCTTCAAGGACAATACGCCTGAAGAGTATTGGAAGAGCAGCGCGTCCCAACGCTGCCGTTTGGTTGGTTGGTAGGTTGGTTCCTTATTGTTTTATTCCAGCGGAAGCAGCCACGCGCCATCCCTCGTTTGCCTCTTCTTCTCGCGCGCGCTCTGTTTACTGTTATGAACAGAGCTTTTGAAAGAGAAGGCTGTTGAAGTCATGTTGGCAATGTGTTGGACAATTCAAATGAGAAATAGTGGGAATGTGAAATGAACTGTGCATGGTTTCATATTTAGGTATTTCATAAAGTTTTCGTCAAAAAATGTCTCTGAAGAACCGGGTGCAACTTACAAGAACCGGGTGCAACTTTAAGAAAAACATATATTAGCAAATAAGCCAGAGGTGGACCCTCGCTGTGTACGGACCATTTTATGGAGTGAAGCGTAGGCTTAGTGATATGGATGTGCCATTTAATTGTACTGTTTTCATAGCGAGTAGCGAACACTGCACGACTAAGAACACGTCGATATCACCCTTGCTGGTCTTCGGTAGCCTTCACCAAAGGAGGCTTCAGACGAATTCATTCACCCCGTCTACTGCGCATTTCGTCGTGACTATATTTTGTCTGATACTTTGTATGCCCTATAATTTACGCCACTGGAGTGTTGTTCTGTACGTCTCGCCCAGAAAAACGATTTTCAAGGGCTAGATATAGTCCGGCGTAACGTGTACGCGCAACCACGCTCGACGCGATTAAGCTACGCCGGCCATGGCGTAGCGGGCGCCCGGCGGCGTTTGGCGTGCTTGGCGACGCCGGCGCTGAGATCGAGCATGTTCCTATTCTAGTTCCTATTTCACGCGCTCCACGCGGCTGGCGCTAGAGCACAATGCACTGCGTGCGGCAGCGGCGGTCGGCAAAAAGGCGGCGTGTGGGCCGCGTTTGCATTGCAATGTGCGGCCGTGGTTTACTCGACTTTGATCGATGACCACATGATTCTGTGTGTGCTCGAAGGCCTTATAGATCACATTTGCGTGTTGACCTGCAACAGTGTGGACTGCTGCGACACGGAGGGAAAAAGAAACATCTGGGAAGCTTTCGAAATGCGCTCTCGTATGTACATACATGATCCGCTTTGGTTTCCGATGTAAGCTATGTAGCTATTTTCTGGCTCCCAGAGCGTTTGACGCAATGCTTGTGAGCAAAGACGTTTCCGGTGAAGTCAACCAGCGCACAGAGCGAGAAAAAGCATGCGCGTCAACCATAAAGCATGTGTAGAAAAGCAGAGAGCGAAAAAATGCCCCCACCTCCCCGAAGGGAATCGTGAGGAAATGCGAATGCATTTCTTGCGCCGAGAGATTTCGCCTTCACCGACTTCTGCCATCGCCTTGAGAGGCGCCCAGCCAGCGAACGGTCGAGAGTGAGGCGTGAGCGGACGGGAGAGTGGGGCGCAGGGAGGAGAGAGAGCGAATGGCGAGAGAAGGAGCGGCGAAGCACTGCACCTATCCTCTCCTACACTCTCTCGCACCACATGCTCCGGTTGCTAGGGGGCGAGGATAAGCGCTCGCGCCCGCAGCTGTTGCTATGGAAGAGGGAGTGAGAGCGGAGAGATAACACCTGCCGGCGCACGGTCCTCACCCTCTCCTCCTCCTCCTCCGCGGACAACGCTGGATGCCCGTGACATAGCCCGACTAAGAAATGCATTCGCATTTAAAAATTGTGTACGCGTCAACCGAAGAACGCGGAGCCGCGGACACGCTCGAGGATGAGAGGGCGCATGCGCCACTCCCGAAGGTTCTCGCCCAACGCCACCTAAAGGAGGTAGCGTTGGCTCACCGCGGCATAGGAATTCGCCGCCGTCTCTGGCTGCGCGTACCCAGCGTATCCGACCTCGGCGTGCGCTACCTCATGCGCTGAACATGCCGGACTATATCTAGGCCTTTATGCCGTCTGAAGAGCAGTCCCGAGAAATGCCGGTTTACTTCCCGAAAACTTTTTCATTAGATATTGTTTCTGAGCAAATGTTCACTTCAACTAAGGCACACCACGAAAAGAAACCGTTGAGCAATGTGTCTACAAGCACAAAAGATATTTTGTTGCGAAAAGCGTGGAAGAAGTAGTTTATACTAAAGTGAGCCTTTAGTAAGTTTAAAACTTTCAGCCACCTTCCAGAAGCCCCATCTCCAATGATGACACGACAGAAAAAATACGGATTTACAAGGGAAAATGCGCATTTTTTCTTATTCAACTATCTTCACTGTGCCGTTGTTATCGCAGACAATACTGAGCTTGAAAATGCGATCGCGTCAGCCGAGGCCATTACTAGGTAACGCGTGATGAACGTCTATGCACGAAATAGAAGAAGCATAGCATCCGTGAACGTGTCCTATAAAATTCTGAAATGGCAGGAAGTTCCGGAAACAGGCCTAGTTGGATTTTCGTCTTCCAAACGTAATCCTAAGTTATCAGCCCGCCTGCTTCACTTCATCTCTTTTTCCAGAGGTCTTGTCATTATTTTTACGACATGTCTAGCAAAAGTCTTAATCTACAACGGAACTTCAATTTATGTGTGTGCAACTTTGTAAAAACCTACAGTTGCATTATCAGCTGACATATTTAAGTTAACTTCTGAATTACCGCCTTTTGCTGTGGAAACGTACATTGCTCTAAAGGGTGGTTTCCTCACAAATGTAACTTTTACTTACACGTGCATAGAAAATTGTGAACACATGAACGTTTAATATAAATTATTGATTTTGACATTTGTCTCGTCATTTTGCAAGCGCAGCCTGCAGCCCATCAAGAGCATAACCTGAGCATTCTTTTTATTAAAGAAGAACAAACGAAATGGGCTCGTAAGAAGATAAATGTTTGTTTTAAAAGCGAAGTTCTTAAAGCTAGAGGTAAAAAGTTGGGTGTCCGCGAAAAACCCTCCCCGCCGTTGCTTATCAATAACCAAGCCTCAGCTGCGCACCACCTGGGACCTGGGTTTAACCTCGCGTAGCCGCGCAAGCGCAGAGGAGCAGCCACCGCCAAGATACGCCCACAGACGGAGACAGTCCACGCAGCAGCCGCGCCGAGTTTGCCCGGCGTGGCGCGAGCCGAGAACGAGCGACGAAAGGTCCGCGCTTCAATCGGGGACGCCAAAGTCAGTTCTGAACGTGAGATTCTGGCGCTTGAGTTCGGGCATTCTTGCAAGGTGTGTGACGGACTGTAGTTCGACTCTATTATGTCTATGCCAAGAAAAGACCTAGCATCAGCCAAAAAGACAACGTTAAACGCTTAAGATCGACCAGCTTCGCTGTTTCCTTAGCTTGACATGGTTAGTGTAAGTTTGTTCCTTTTTTTACTTCAGACGAACTATCGCTCTCCTGAAGAATAAGACGAGGAAGAAAAGGTGCGCTCCTGGATTTCACCGCTGGGAATTACAGATGCCAGAAAGGAATACGAGTTACATTTGTTTTATTTTGAAGAGATTTCTGGCAATCAGCTGCGGATGTTGGTTATTAACATGAATGAAAATAAAAAAGAAGCTAAAGCTTTCTGCGCAATAAATTTCGGCAGCGGAGTTAGCATAAAAAATGCATGAACGCTCGCTACCGAGGTTGCAAAAGTAAACGCTATGGTGTGCGTTTACTTTTGACTTATTGATGTTTATCTTTCGTTCACGACGGCGTGTCTTTTGCTGGAGGTGAAGGCACATTTATAAACCACAACGACCATAGATGTGTCTGACATGCTCACCTGTAGTATCAGCGCAGGTGGCGCTGTTTGAAAACAAACTTTATTGCTCTTTTTTTCGCTTCGTATAGTACGTACCTTGACTTAGGCGTCGTTTGTACGGTAGATAATATACAAAAAGCTAAGAAGTTTACACGATAATTAGGTTCATTTTATCAATAGAACGGTATGTTGCTCTTCGTACCTCAATACGCGCAATTGTTGCACCTCAATACGCGCTGTGCACGTGGTGCGGTTGTTCGAGACCGATGTCGCCGCATCCGTGGACTTGTGTACCCGTGCCAGCACACCGAACGCCCTACAACGCCGAGGTTGGTGTTGCGCCGACACCGCAGTCCACACCAGCACTCCCGACCCACGGCCAACGTTACCGCCCAATGTCGTCGACACCAACTGCTCCTCCTGACAGTTTGTTGCTGTCCTGCTTCTCGTCCGCTGCGCAACTCCCAGAGCCGCCCACCAGAGAGCCATTGGCTCCCGATGGACCCTTCACATTGACGACTGGACTACCCACGGACCCTTTCGACTTGAGTTGTAACCACTTGTATATACGCCTCCATAGTTTTTCAGTACGGGTTCATTTCTGCAGGGGGGGGAGTATCTGTAGCGCTATCATCATCAACCTTAATCATCGTCATCATTTTACTAGCAACCGCGCCGCGCCTCTCGTGCAGCTCATGCTGAGCTCGAGCCGCGAGACGGTGAGAACGGGTTCACGCGCCTGGCGGAACTAGACGCCAGCAGCTGCCGCCGCTCCGTTTGGCCTTCGCTCAATAAAGTGGCGAGACAGCGGCACGGCCACGTTGGCCGCCTTCACGACGACGTCTCTCGTCTCTGTCCATCGCTACAGCGTCATCCCCTCCCTTCACGGCTTCCACTTTCCGATACCAGGGAAAACAGAAAGCCGATCGCACATTATTTTGTGTTCGAAGCCACACATACGCTTGGCTTGTTTTTGTGATATGGTTCTTTAAATGTTCCGTAATGAAGTGCCGGCTGCGAGTTGCAATACACCTGGAAACTCTGGGAACTTTCATACATCTTTCATTTTTCGAGGCGGGTGTCTCCTGGCGGTGTTCCGATTACGTAAGCGTCATGACGTAGCAGTAGACAGCTTGGTTGAATGAAGTCCATCCAGAATTCGTTGCACTTAGTCGCCTTGCGTCTCCCGATCTCTTGCATTCGCATGTTAGAGGGTATACTCTCGCAGACTGCCGTTTCACTAACCATTGTCAGCATAGCGCTACATTGCAACGGCACAACTTTATGCTGGCTTTCCGAAGGTGCTCCTTGTCGCTTGCGTCTCGGTTGGAGCAGCTGCAAGCGTCCGGTTAAAAATGCGAATGACAGTAGACATGCAGCAGATTTATCTTGTTTGGTAATTGTGAGGGGTCGACATCGTCTTTTGGGCACTCTGATCTATGACTTCAGGGGGGAAAAAACAGCGCAGTGTGCGAGACTCAGAGGAGCAGCCTTTCACGTACAACCGCGGATCCTTCGAGGCAGTGTTGTATGCCTTTTCGCGAAGCATTAGAAAATTTGCGGTATCTGCGTGGCAACGTTTGAATAAAGCCGCGCAGAGATGATCGAATTCACTATATGCGTGAAAAACGTACCTAAATGAGTGACATCGTCGCCAATATTACATATGTATACTCGCATGCGCTTATGTTTTGTGCTATTTATTTGTTCTTAGCGGAAAGTGTCTAACGGGCGCAACTCAATGGCAAAGTCGCTAAATTTAGTAAGCTTCAGCGAATGAACGAGGGCTTTTCCAGTTTCGGTGTTCGTGTATCAGATGGGACTATATTTTTGTTGTACATATTCATAGAATTGCCCTGAGCAAATTTCCCGCGAGGTTTTGACAAATTGTAATAATAATAATATGTGGGGTTTTACGTCCCAAAACCACGATATGATTATGAGAGACGCCGTAGTGGAGGGCTTCGGAAATTTTGACCATCTGGTGTTCTTTAACGTGCACTGACATCGCACAGTACACGGGCCTCCACCATTTCGCCTCCATCGAAATGCGACCGCCGCGGCCGGGATCGAACCCGCGACCTTCGGGTCAGCAGCCGAGCACCCTAGCCACTGATCCACCGAGGCGGACTTTGACAAATTGTAGTGGCATACCGAGTTATCAATGAGCTATCGATGTTCATAACAGCGTCTTTTCTGCCCAGAGCGGAAAAGGTTCGTTATCACCTGTCATCCTTTCAAAAAGATGGTCGTTGCAAGGTATAGCCTGCAGTTTAGCTAACAATATACCCAGAAGCGATTACAAAACAAGAAAGACAAACTTCCGGAGCACGTATAGCTCAGGAAATTTCTCTAAATTGAGTGTTTGAAGCCGCAAGCGGCCTACTTAATAAATAAATAAAGTTTCTCTGGCTTGAAAAAAATTTGCTCTTGCGCGTCACTTCGTCATGACCTGATCGCTTTGTTGTTTCTATGCGGAAACGTAATTAGCGGAACAAAGGAAGGGTAGCTGAAATGCTTTTGCGCCTTGTTACACATAGTAGTGTACATTGAGGAAAGCACCAGGAGCACTGCAGAGGTAGGGAATACTGAGACCTAAGTTTGAGTACACTACGCGAAATGCCCAGGAAGAAGAAAATCAAGGGCTCGTCTTTATTCGCGGGGCTGAGCACAAGCGTCTCCCCGCGGCGGTCCAGCGGGCCCGCGAGAGAGGTGGCTGGCAGGCTCGGCTTGCTGGTCCCTAGGTGTGACTTAGAAACCGGGGGGGGGTATTTGGGCGGGAAGGTATTTGTGCTGCGTCCGTTCGGTGGGCGGATGTTTACTCCACTGGTGCGCCGTTCCGCCGAAATGCGACACGATCAACGCGATATGAACAGTGAAATCTGTGCGCGTAGCCTTCACTCGTGTGATCCACCAATATTCATGCCCCCCGAGGAGTCACGCGAGAGGCGCCTGACGCCTCATTAGACTTCGAGGCGCGTAGACGGACGTTTAAGAACACGAAAACAGCCACAATAATTATACGTAGCCCGTCTTATTGATAGTTTTACTTTTAAGCGAATTTTTGTATGAGTTACACACACCGGTGGCGGCGTTATAATTCTCACACTATGCCACCGCAGCCACCACATAGCTCGTGGGAGTACAGAAATAGGCCCACGAAGGGGCGTCGGTCACATGTGTGTCTGTATGCGCCGTTTTCCAATAATTGAGCTCCCTCGATCGTGGGTTTGACGGCCACCAGCCGTTTCTGATACGGAAATCACATTTTTGTTATCGAGGTTATCGAGGTGACTTACCATATCACATTGTGAAGTTTTATTGTTGCCTGGATGTGAACGCATGACCGTCGTGTTTGCTGCAGGGACTGAAGCCTGGTGCTGCTAAACACGTGGATGATGGTAGAATTGCCGGTCCAATTGGGATGGAGCATTGCGCAATGTGTTAGAAAGAAAGCAAGAAAGAGGGAAAGAAAGAGAGAATTCTTGAGAAAGAAAGAAAGAAAGAAAGAGGGAAAGAAAAAGAGAATTCTTGAGAAAGAAAGAAAGAAAGAAAGAGGGGAAGAAAGAGAGAATTCTTGAGAAAGAAAGAAAGAGGGAAATGAAGAGAATTCTTGAAAAATAAAGAAAGAAAGAGGGAAAGAAAGAGAGAATTCTTGAGAAAGAAAGAAAGAAAGAAAGAAATAAAGAAAGAGGGAAAGAAAGAGAGAAGTCTTGAGAAAGAAAGGAAGAAAGAAAGAAAGAGAGGGAAAGAAAGAGAATTCTTGAAAAAGAAAGAAAGAAAGAGGGAAAGAAAGACAGAATTCTTGAGAAAGAAAGAAAGAAAGAAAGAGGGAAAGAAAGAGAGAATTCTTGAGAAAGAAAGAAAGAGGGAAAGGAAGAGAGAATTCTTGAGAAAGAAAGAAAGAAAGAGGGAGAGAAAAAGAGAATTCTTGAGAAAGAAAGAAAGAAAGAGGGAAAGGAAGAGGGAAAGAAAGAGAATTCCTGAGAAAGAAAGGAAGAAAGAAAGAAAGAATGAAAGAAAGAAAGAAAAAGAAAGAAAGAAAGAAAGAAAGAAAGAAAGAAAGACAGAAAGAAAGAAAGAAAGAAAGGTATCACGGCAGGCACGTACACGCCAAGCTTCACTTTCCCCATTTTGCCTATACGGCAAGTGTTCCAGCAGTTCTTTTTAAAGCTTGATTCCATTTATTTATTCCATTTCTCTCACGTGGGCATGCAGCATCCGGACAATACCGATGAAACAGCTCTGTGGAGATGCCGTGCTTTGAAGGGCGCGTTACAAGACTTGCTTATGTTACGGATTGTTTCGTAGTGCTCTGCAGGGAAATGCAGCGAGCACACGAGTAAATGTTTTGTTGTTCATCTCACTATGGCAAAAGTGCGGCACTTAGACAGTTGGAGCGCAGGAGTTCCCTTCGTGGCGGCCATTAGAAAGTCGATTTCGTTGCTGCAGCTGCTCTTGGCCAAGTGACTCGCACAATTCGGGCACCCGGAGACATTACATGGATGCGGCATTTCCTCTAAAGTACGGTTGGAGCTGGTTTCGTGAGTCAGCGAATCCCGCAGAGCAATATGCGATAACGAAACTACTCTCGCGACTCAACTACGCCAGCGCGGCAGGGGCACGGCGAGGACGAAACCTTTCAACCAACCGCGTCGTCAATGGCAACCTCAAAAAGTTCTTTTTATTGCGATAGCAATTATATGGACACTCGCGGCTGGTTTTCGCCGTCGGCGTCGGCGTCATTTGCCGTATATGTATATGTATATATATATAACCGGGCCCGCCCGTCGTTCGTGAGCGTGAAAAGACGCGAGGGGGGGGGGGGTCCCTCGAGCGACCTTCGATTTTACGAGCGGGGGGCGCGCGCGTTATCTCCCCTTCTCGGCGGCCGACAGCGGGCGGGGGAGGGGGGGGGGGCGACGTTCGATTTCACGAGCGCGGGCGCGGGCGCGCGCTTTATCTCCCCTTCTCATCTCCCCTTCTCGGCGGCCGGGCCGGCGTACCCTTCTATGTGCTGCGCTCTCAACGCGAAGAGAATTCTCTTAGACAAGCGTTTTCTAGAGTTGCGTGAGATCGGATCCAAAAAAGAGTTAGCTGCCAGCCTCACTTCGTATAACATTACAATTTTTTGCTATCGCATTCATTGCTTCACCCTTGCGGTGAAACTGTGACTTTTTTATATGAATCGGACGGAAACGCACAAACAGCATTTTAGAGCGCGGTCTCACTCACTGCCGTGATTGTTTTTATTATGGGTTTTTAAAGTACTAGCGATAATATACTGAGGCATTACTACGTCACATCGGGATAGTACTAATATCCCATTGGTGACGCAACAACGCGTCCTACCTTTACCTTAATTTCTCGTTACTAATGCACTGCAGATAATAGTGACATTTTAGATGTTTTCAAGCATTAATCTCACACTCCAGCATTAATTATTCGTTGCCTTTAGTGCCCCTTTGAAAAGAACATGAATAAGGATTACAACTCTGTACTGCGCCAGGCACAGAGGCCGCAGCTGTCAGTAGCCTCTGTCGTTTCTGAGCACGCTCCCGGAAAGAAAGGCTTCTCCGGCCGTGGCTCAAGTGGGGGGTCGCGTAGCACCAGGAAATTGTAACATTCCGGCTCCTGCTCACTCTGTCACAGGCTTTGTTGGTACACTGGGGCGTGGAAATATGGTGCCTTCACGAAAATAATTTCTCAAAGTGTTTGCCTCAAAATCATTTGTTAAAGTCAAACCATTTAGCTTCTCCTCCAAACAGTCAGCGCCACAGGAACTTATTAAACAACATACCACACTTGTGTTCTATCTCTCGAATTCATGGCATGTTAATATTTTAAACTTGAAAAACGAGTGTAGCTTAGCTGCTGTCGTCATGAGCCGTCACTAACCGCTGTGTTCACGTCAGGCATTTTATTATTATTATTTTTTTTTGACAGCGCGAATGCCAATCACCATTTCTGCAGGCTCTGCCACGCTTACCAGCATGCGCTGGCCATTGACCTTAGGTAGGTGGCCCACGTGGTTGGATGAGTACCTTACCAGAATTACTTTGTCGTAGTGGTCAGCCTAACGCTTTCACTACCGATCACCTTTTCACAAACTGTCGCCACTATTTCGAAATAAATTTCTTTTCTAGCAATAAAGATATGCGGTCCAGCCAGTATCGGACATTTCAGGGGAATGAATCGAATAAAAGGGAATGAAGAGCAGAGACGTCGCTGGCGGTAATGCCATAGCGAGAGGCGTAAGGCCTGCATGTTCGGCTTGTGAGATGCGCGTGAAGTATTGACAGTGCGCGTGTATGTTGCCTCGAAAGAGAACGACGACGGCTTACTGGCAAGTCTGATGATCGGCGAGGTCATCGAGAAGCAGAAGCACGGGGAGGACGCACCATTTCTAATGTATACACACAGTCTGGTTAGGGTGCCTCGATGTGCACCCATCAAAGCACCCGGTCGAGTGATCAAGCTCGAGTGTCTAAATATTTCCGCTTCGAGGTCTACGCGATGTCAAATGCCTCACGTGGCCCGTGAAGTTCTTTTATTAACACCTCGCAGCGGCAAATGTGCGATGTTACCGTTATTTGCGGTGTTCTCGACAGCCATCGCAGACGGTTGCTGAAACCTTCGACGTCAGCGATACAAGCAGCTTTATTGTGCATCATTGAAGTTTGATTAGCTCGGCTTAACCTACGCCAGGACAGATTCTTTGGCTTTTTTACTGCGTCTCCGTCACATGACTCTATTTACCTTTCTATAGGCCGGAGTAGGGTTCACCAACTCATACAACTATCGCAATGGTATGGCTTCTTATTGCGTGTGAGCGAAACGCAAACGTTAAGAGCGTATTAATCCCACCCTGGGTTACTGCTCCCACTTTGATGAGCAGCGCCAGACTCTCCAGTTATAGTGCGCCTTGCGTGATTTCCTCATCGGCATTCTTGTTTGCCTAGAAAGTCATACCAGTCATTCTGCAAGGCGACTGACATAAGTGCTCGTCTTGAACTTCGCTCCAGTGCGCATTCGAATTGAGAATTGAACCCGTGCTGCTCAGCACAGA
The DNA here is from genome assembly GCA_030522465.1 of Rhipicephalus appendiculatus. Classification (NCBI taxonomy): domain Eukaryota; kingdom Metazoa; phylum Arthropoda; class Arachnida; order Ixodida; family Ixodidae; genus Rhipicephalus; species Rhipicephalus appendiculatus. The sequence continues at coordinate 44,494 of JALIZH010011392.1, forward strand.
TCCAGAGGAACAGCTCTGGGCAATCCGACGGGCTGGAAGACACCGCTAGGACCCAAGGGCTCCTGGCTGACGCCTAGGCGTGGGATCCGCACCACCAAGGCCACCGGATTCTTAAAATAAAGTTTCATCGTCCTCCGCCTCCCACGCTTTCCTATTTGTCTCTCTACACCCCATAGTTACCCTATTAGTAAACAACATTCTTCCCACTTCCTCTTTTCCTTCAAAGCACAGCTCTCATAGCTAGCAAAGCCGCTGTCAGTGTAGAAGGAAGTGGATGATCTTTCAACTGCATCGTCATGGTTGTTGTCACTTCCCACCGATGGAGACCAGCCTTTCCAGCAAAGAACTTCGCTTTATGTACACATATGTAGACAGTTACGTAGTCAGTTATTTACGGTGGGATTGACGCAACTTAACTCTGTAGAGCCCAACGTGCAAAGCACCGCTACTGCAACTAGAACCCTCAGCCGGGGGGCCAGGTTATAGCACATTGGTTGCTCCTCCTCGATCTCCACACGGCAAATCACAACCACTGAGCGACCTGATTGGGCCGACTGTACTTTCATCTGCCGACGGTCTCGGCTGTCTCTCTCTCTCTGTAGCCTTTCAGCCACCTGTGTGAGAGAGAAGAGGAGAACGACCGACAAAAGACACTATCAAGGTACACTACAGTGTACACCAAGGTACACTATCGCGCACAATGGTTGCGACGTCCAGCTTAAGCAGTTTAGTGGCATCCCATGGTCAAGTTAACCTGTGTGCCCAGTCAACGAGAGGGCCCATCCCAACCAGCCCATGGCGGCCACAATCTGTGGGCACCCGCACATGTTTGCCTGCTCGCGACTAGCTGTTTCTCATCAGACAGCCACTGAATCACTTCTTCCAGGCGACCTCTTCCGAAGGCTCTGCACAGGTGTCAGATGCATGCCGCTGATGCTGCCGACCAGGCACAAAGCAATTTCTTGACGCGCTTTTTTGGGGAAAGACATCGTCAACTCTTTTGTCGCAGCGCCAGACCGCATACCATTGTTTTCCTTAAGTGTAATGTAGAAAACTGGATAGTGTCGTCAAACTCTACGCCTTTCTTCCATGTCTTGCGATTTTCTTGGTGTGGTTTTCCTTCAAACGTTCTCTGTTCGTGAAGATAAAGTAACGTTTGGAACTAGGAAAACGCCTCCTCTGGTTTGTGGGACTATCGTAGCAGTGATTAATTAATGAATAGATGGGGTTTGTAGGAGCCCTTACCACGATATGATTATGAGGCACAGAGACTCCAGAATGAAATTCACTTTATACAGTTACACGCGCAACAGTGCATGCCTGTGCTGTTGCGTGTGTAACTGTATAAAAGCGAAGGCTTTCCAAAGAAATAAATTGTTGGAAGTTCAGCGCTCTATGTCGTCTCTTCTGTCCCTTCCTGTCGGTTGCGCTGATCTGCACTCATAATAATGTAAATTGTTGGAAGTTCAGCGCTCTATGTCATCTCTTCTGTCCCTTCCTGTCGGTTGCGCTGATCTGCACTCATAATAATGTAAATTGTTGGAAGTTCAGCGCTCTATGTCGTCTCTTCTGTCCCTTCCTGTCGGTTGCGCTGATCTGCACTCATAATAATGTAAATTGTTGGAAGTTCAGCGCTCTATGTCGTCTCTTCTGCCCCTTCCTGTCGGTTGCGCTGATCTGCACTCATAATAATGTAAATTGTTGGAAGTTCAGCGCTCTATGTCGTCTCTTCTGTCCCTTCCTGTCGGTTGCGCTGATCTGCACTCATAATAATGTAAATTGTTGGAAGTTCAGCGCTCTATGTCGTCTCTTCTGTCCCTTCCTGTCGGTTGCGCTGATCTGCACTCATAATAATGTAAATTGTTGGAAGTTCAGCGCTCTATGTCGTCTCTTCTGTCCCTTCCTGTCGGTTGCGCTGATCTGCACTCATAATAATGTAAATTGTTGGAAGTTCAGCGCTCTATGTCGTCTCTTCTGTCCCTTCCTGTCGGTTGCGCTGATCTGCACTCATAATAATGTAAATTGTTGGAAGTTCAGAGCTCTATGTCGTCTCTTCTGTCCCTTCCTGTCGGTTGCGCTGATCTGCACTCATAATAGTGTAAATTGTTGGGAGTTCAGCGCTCTATGTCGTCTCTTCTGTCCCTTCCTGTCGGTTGCGCTGATCTGCACTCATAATAATGTAAATTGTTGGAAGTTCAGAGCTCTATGTCGTCTCTTCTGTCCCTTCCTGTCGGTTGCGCTGATCTGCACTCATAATAGTGTAAATTGTTGGGAGTTCAGCGCTCTATGTCGTCTCTTCTGCCCCTTCCTGTCGGTTGCGCTGATCTGCACTCATAATAATGTAAATTGTTGGAAGTTCAGCGCTCTATGTCGTCTCTTCTGTCCCTTCCTGTCGGTTGCGCTGATCTGCACTCATAATAATGTAAATTGTTGGAAGTTCAGCGCTCTATGTCGTCTCTTCTGTCCCTTCCTGTCGGTTGCGCTGATCTGCACTCATAATAATGTAAATTGTTGGAGGTTCAGCGCTCTATGTCGTCTCTTCTGTCCCTTCCTGTCGGTTGCGCTGATCTGCACTCATAATAATGTAAATTGTTGGAAGTTCAGCGCTCTATGTCGTCTCTTCTGTCCCTTCCTGTCGGTTGCGCTGATCTGCACTCATAATAATGTAAATTGTTGGAAGTTCAGCGCTCTATGTCGTCTCTTCTGTCCCTTCCTGTCGGTTGCGCTGATCTGCACTCATAATAATGTAAATTGTTGGAAGTTCAGCGCTCTATGTCGTCTCTTCTGTCCCTTCCTGTCGGTTGCGCTGATCTGCACTCATAATAATGTAAATTGTTGGAAGTTCAGCGCTCTATGTCGTCTCTTCTGTCCCTTCCTGTAGGTTGCGCTGATCTGCACTCATAATAATGTAAATTGTTGGAAGTTCAGCGCTCTATGTCGTCTCTTCTGTCCCTTCCTGTCGGTTGCGCTGATCTGCACTCATAATAATGTAAATTGTTGGAAGTTCAGAGCTCTATGTCGTCTCTTCTGTCCCTTCCTGTCGGTTGCGCTGATCTGCACTCATAATAGTGTAAATTGTTGGGAGTTCAGCGCTCTATGTCGTCTCTTCTGTCCTTTCCTGTCGGTTGCGCTGATCTGCACTGATAATAATGTTGTACCAACACTCCTGTCACATTTATGTGACAAGGAAAATAACGCAAAAGAAGAGGAAGAAGACGAACAGGACATGACGTTGAATTAGGACACCAGAAGAAAAGGAAGACGAGGTGTAAGATATAAAAGAGAAGGTAACGTGGACAAGGGAGGTCGGGAGTGTTCGAAGGTGAACGCGTGTGCTGGGTATGAGCGTCGCCGGCCTGTGTTCCGGGCGCTCGAGCTCCGACGTCCTACCGCAACGCACCGTAGCCACCGCCTGTGTGAGGACGCATCCAGGGACCGGGTGAAAAGACCAGCAACGCCCAAGGAGCGCCAACGGCTCTTGTACCGTGCGCTCCAACCTACGGCACCGCTCCGTAGGCCCCAACCGAGCCTATCCCCGTGGGATGCGGGCCCCCCTCCACAACCAGCGACACCCCAGGTCAATGAACCACGAGCCGATCAGCCTTCGCCGCCACGCCAACACGTGTCCTACAAGGCAAGTCAGCCCCATCGACTCGGACGCCGATGGCCAGGCCAGTGCCACCGCAACGCCGTCTCGCCTCGTCACGTATCGGTGACAAACGCCGTGAGTGCTGAAAGCGAAGAACGCTTTGAAATAACTAACGACTTACGTTCTCTTTTCTTTTTTCTTTCTGCGGGGGGATAACTGGTTTATAACGGCGTCCAATTTAGTGTGTTTCTTGTTCATGTTAGCAGAGGTTTTTGTTTGTTGGTTGTGTGTGCTTTCCATTAGAGGGTAAATAAAAAATGTCTGTTGATAACGCTGGCGTCTCGTCTATTCTTTCCCGTCGACCGGTATCCGGAGATCCGTGACAAAATAAGTGGCGAGCCTGCCAGGATTCCTTTTCTTATTTTTTGTCACGGATCATAAGGATCTCCGTGCGGCGGAAGGAATGGACCTGACAAAAATTTTAGAGTTGGCTGTGAAGCTGGGCCTATCGAGTGAGGAAGCTAAGAGTCTGTACGATGGCGAGGTAAAGAGGCTGAGGGATGAGCGAGCGGCGATACGCGAGGAGAGGAATGAAGAGGAGGAACGCGACAAACGGAGAATTGAACGAGAGAAGGAGTTCCTTTTGTGGAAACAGCGGACTTTGGAGGGAGGTAGCGAGATGAGCGCAGGTGATAGGGGCTCCACAGTGGAAAGAGAACCTCCCAGATCGACGCGAGTCTGCCCCAAAAAATTGATGGCTCCATTTGACGGGCGACGTGATGACCTGGATGCATACTTGCACCGGTTTGAGAGAATAGCCCTAGGTCAAGGCTGGGAGCGTAGTGAGTGGGCGACAGCGTTAAGCATGTGCCTAGTTGGGGAGGCCCTAAATGTGTTTGGTAGAATGCCAGCTAGCGAGTCCATGGACTACGACAAAGTCAAGAGGGCGCTCCTCCAAAGATTTAGACTTACTGCGGAGGGTTTTCGCGAGAAATTTCGTAGCGCTAAACCCGAGGATTCGGAGACGGCTAAGCAGTTTTCGTGTCGCTTGGCGAACTATTTCGATAGATGGTTAGACATGTCTAACACTGGAAAAAGCTTTGAAGAGGTACGTGACAAGATGGTCACAGAGCAGTTCCTGGCTTGTTGTGGTCCACAACTAGCAATTTTTCTGAAAGAAAGAAGGTTAAATGGATTAGATGAATTTGCCGAGGCGGCAGATCAATTTGTAGAAGCCCAAGGCCTTAAAAATATAAGTAAAGCGAAAGAGGAAGCACCGAAGAACGCTGAATCATATCGGACGAAACCCAAGGCTTACGGCTATGCGCCTAAAACAACCCTAAGATGCTTCCTTTGTAACAAGGTAGGACACCGGGCCGCTGATTGCTGGACTGGGAGTGCAGCCCGAAGGACGCAGGGTATATGTCAAGGGTGCAAAAAGAGTGGGCACTCGGTAGAAGAATGTCAATATCGAACGCAGGACAAGGCGGCATGCGTTGCTGAATTATGGAAAGAACGGGACACATCGCCAGAGGCTACACAACTCGAGAGAGATGAAACGCCGCACAAGTATAAAACGGTAGATGCAACGCTCCATTCGAACGCAGCAATGCCGGTGGTTGTCGGACGGGTAGGCAACCAGCATATCTTGGTTCTAAGAGATAGTGGAGCGAACACAGTTCTTGTTAGGAGAAGTTTAGTGAAAGATTATGAGTTCACAGGGACATCGTCTTCCGTCACCCTGGTTGACGGCACTGTCAGGGACTTTCCCGAGGCCAAGATAGTTGTCTCTACGCCATATTATACAGGACAGCTCGTGGCAAAGTGTGTCGAACAACCACTGTATGACCTTATCTTGGGCAATGTACCCGGAGTAAGGGAGGTTAATGACCCTGATGCTGAGTGGAGCATGCGCGATAGTAAGGAGCCTCAAAATGCGGAAGGGTATGAGACAGCGCAGGGTAGAGGATGTGCAGTTAATTTTTCATCGGCAGTCGAGACGAGGGCCGGAGGAAAGGCCAAAGCAAAACAGCACCCTCTTCACACGGCAGCTGCATTGCCTTTCAGTATAACTCCAGAGGAAATTGCAAGTGAGCAAAAACAAGATCCTAGCTTGCACTCTTGCTTTGAGAAGATAGGACAGCTATTGAAAAGGAGACGGAGTCGCACCTCATTTGAGTTCCAATTACAGGAGGGCCTACTTTTTCGGAAATGTGTATTTAGCTCTGGTAGGGAGGTCCAGCAATTAGTGATACCAAAGAGGCTTCGAGAGACGGTGCTGAGCTTAGGACATGGTAGTATCATGGCGGGGCATGAGGGAGTCCAGAAAACGGTGGCCAGAATCACCGAAGAATTCTTTTGGCCAGGGCTACAAAGTGATGTGAAACGTTATGTTAGGTCATGTGATATGTGCCAGCGCACAATTCCAAAGGGTAGAATTAGCCCGGTGCCGTTAGGCAAGATGCCGACCATCGAGCTACCATTTCAGAGAGTCGCTATTGATATTGTTGGGCAAATTTCTCCAGTCTCATCCAAAGGCAACAGATATGTGTTGACCCTTGTCGACATGTCCACTCGTTATCCGGACGCGGTTCCACTGAAAACTATCGACAGTGTTCAGGTGGCAGAAGGTCTTCTGGAGATGTTTGCTCGCTATGGGATTCCTAGGGAGATTCTCAGTGACCGCGGTTCTAACTTCACGTCCGAATTAATGAAGGAGATCAATCGTCTTTTGTCGATAAGGCATTTGCTAACAACGCCCTATCACCCTATGTCCAATGGCCTGGTGGAGAGATTCAATGGTACCCTTAAGAGCATGATCAGGAAAATGTGTCAGGAAAGACCGGTCGATTGGGACAGATACCTTCCAGCCCTGCTGTTTGCATATCGCGAGGTACCGCAGGCAAGCTTAGGGTTCTCCCCTTTCGAGATGCTGTATGGTAGAACCGTTAGGGGCCCACTCACAATACTTAAAGAGTTATGGGCTAATAAGGAGATTGCAACGGATCTCAAGACAACATACACATACGTGCTGGAGTTGCGGGACAAGCTAGAGGAAACGTGTAGTCTTGCACACCAGGTCTTGGAAAAGTCCCGAGAGCGATATAAAGGCTATTATGACAGAAAAACCACTCGCAGGGATCTCAAGACAGGGGATCTAGCTCTTATCCTACTACCCACGGATAACAATAAATTAATGATGCAGTGGAAAGGACCTTATGTAGTGACACAGAAGAAAAACGATATGGACTATGAATTATTGATAAATAATACCAAGAAAGTCTTTCATGCAAACATGTTGAAAAAATATGAAGAAAGAAGGCCAAGGCAGGAAATCCCCAGTGTGGCAGGCATGGTGATAGCGGAGGAGCTAAATGATATCGCAGAAATGCCCTCCTATAATGGCAAGAAGAGAGCAGGGTGGGAGGATGTATCGATAAACCCGGAGTTGAGTACAGAGAGAATAGCCCAGGTGAGGTCGTTATTGAAAAGTAAGAAAGAAGTGTTTTCGGATGTGCCGGGAAAGACAGATGTGATAAGCTGCAAATTAGACTTGTGCACGGACAGGCCTATCAGTGTCAAGCAGTACCCGTTGCCATTGTCGGTACAGGAATCTATCGAAAAAGACGTGCAGGAGATGTTAGAATTGGGTATAATTGAGAGATCATGGTCCCCGTATAACGCTCCTCTCGTGGTGGTCAAGAAACCGGACGGCTCGAACAGACTGTGTGTAGACTTTCGTCGCCTGAATAACGTATTGGTGCCAGACGCTGAACCCATTCCAAGAATAGATGTGGTGTGCGCTAAGGTAGCTCACAAGAAATACTTCTCTAAGCTGGATTTAGCCAAAGGGTATTGGCAAATACCTATGGAGGCGTCTTCGAAAGAGAAGACAGCATTTTCATGTGCTGCGGGCTTATTTCAGTTTAAGTTTATGCCTTTTGGCTTAAAGACCGCGTCAGCAATATTTACAAAGCTGATGAGGAAAGTTTTAGAGGGGCTTCCAAATGTTGAGCACTACATTGACGATGTTCTGGTAGCAACCGATACTTGGGAAGAACATATGGCCACATTGGAAGAGCTCCTGAATAGAATCCAGCAGGCCAAGTTGACAGTAAAGCCGACGAAATGTGAAATAGGGTTTGAAGCCATTGCTTTTCTGGGACACAAGTTGGGAATGGGCTACATAGCCACAAAAGATGACATTCTTGTCAAAATACAGGCAGCGAAAGTTCCAACGACAAAGAAAGAGGTGCAGTCATTCCTGGGTCTGACAGGGTACTATAGGGAGTTCATTCCGAGCTATGCCCACATAGCTGGTCCTCTAATCGAACTCACTAGAAAAAGTTCCAGTAACAAGGTGAAGTGGACAGATGAACACAATAATGCGTTCGTTACGTTGAAAGAGCATATGGTAAAACCACCTATTCTGCTCGCTCCGAATTTCGATAAAGAGTTCGTTCTTCGTACTGATGCATCCGATAGAGCATTGGGTGCAGTACTTTTGCAAGAAGAAAATAATTTGCTACATCCGGTATGTTATGCCAGTAGGAGACTATCGGACAGCGAAAGAAACTATTCCACCGTGGAAAGGGAATGTTTGGCGCTGGTGTGGGCGGTGAAGAAATTCCATATTTATCTTTATGGCAGATGTTTTAAAGTACAAACTGATCATCAGCCACTCGAATATCTGACCAAGACTAAAATGAGCAACAGCAGGGTCATGAGATAGAGTTTGGCTTTACAAGAATACAGTTTTCAGGTGGAATACATTAAAGGCAAAGATAACATTGGAGCCGATTTTATGAGCAGAATGAAGTAGATAAGTTCGTAGACTATAGGTACAGCCAAGCTACGAATGTTACTGTGTCTATGTCAGCATGTCGTGTATGAACATGAACCGCGACAATAGCGATATGAATAAGTGTTTAGAGTGGACAATCACGTTTACTTGTGTCAGTTGTGTACTTTGAGTGAGGTAGTGGTGACTCTGAAAGACGAGTGTGGTGGTGCTTTAGGGTGTGCGTGAGACAGTGGTAAACGTCGGACTGGGGCTCATCGGAAGACATCACGGATTTTGAGCAGTTTTCTTCGGGAGAAAACTCTTAAGGAAGGGGGCCATTGTCACATTTATGTGACAAGGAAAATAACGCAAAAGAAGAGGAAGAAGACGAACAGGACATGACGTTGAATTAGGACACCAGAAGAAAAGGAAGACGAGGTGTAAGATATAAAAAGAGAAGGTGACGTGGACAAGGGGGCTCGGGAGTGTTCGAAGGTGAACGCGTGTGCTGGGTATGAGCGTCGCCGGCCTGTGTTCCGGGCGCTCGAGCTCCGACGTCCTACCGCAACGCACCGTAGCCACCGCCTGTGTGAGGACGCATCCAGGGACCGGGTGAAAAGACCAGCAACGCCCAAGGAGCGCCAACGGCTCTTGTACCGTGCGCTCCAACCTACGGCACCGCTCCGTAGGCCCCAACCGAGCCTATCCCCGTGGGATGCGGGCCCCCCTCCACAACCAGCGACACCCCAGGTCAATGAACCACGAGCCGATCAGCCTTCGCCGCCACGCCAACACGTGTCCTACAAGGCAAGTCAGCCCCATCGACTCGGACGCCGATGGCCAGGCCAGTGCCACCGCAACGCCGTCTCGCCTCGTCACGTATCGGTGACAAACGCCGTGAGTGCTGAAAGCGAAGAACGCTTTGAAATAACTAACGACTTACGTTCTCTTTTCTTTTTTCTTTCTGCGGGGGGATAACTGGTTTATAACGGCGTCCAATTTAGTGTGTTTCTTGTTCATGTTAGCAGAGGTTTTTGTTTGTTGGTTGTGTGTGCTTTCCATTAGAGGGTAAATAAAAAATGTCTGTTGATAACGCTGGCGTCTCGTCTATTCTTTCCCGTCGACCGGTGTCCGGAGATCCGTGACAACTCCCAATCCTACAATCTTCCAGAATAAAATTTTACCACCTGTTATTTTCAACGTACACTTATATCTAGTAAATGGAGGGGTGCTTTCGCATTTCGCCTCTATTGAAGAGCGGCCGCCGTGGCCGGGATCCGAACCCGCGTCCTGGAGCCCAGCAGCGTGACACCCAACCTCCTGAACTACCACGATGGGTACATTTTCCTACCCAAGCAAAATTCTTTTTAACTAATATATTACAGTAAGAAGGTTGATAATGACCCTTTGTCGGAACAAATGATTGTGGGACACTGACCGAGTCCATCCGCAGCAGAGAAGGCTTTGAAAGAATGATTGTGTTCCTTGCGGATAACTGGCTGTAGTTACAAACTTGAAACAGTGTCGTAATCTCCTTACCTTCTTTCCCCTTCTCTTGCTCTTCTTTTTTTTTTTTTGTAACATCTTCTATAATCTTCTTCATCGTCCGACTTCATATTGTTGGAAATAAACTGGACTTGACCTGATCTTTTATTCCCCTTACCTCTTCCCCCAGCACATGGTAGCCAAGAACTGGCTAATTTCCCTGTCTTTCTGCCTGTTTCTTCCTTCCTTCACTACTCTTCTAGGACTAGCTGGTCTGACGTAATGGCTACAAGAATCTAGTGCAAAAGTTTAGTTTCTGACGCAGTAAACAATTGGTAGTGGTGCTCGTCCTTGCCTGTTGCGTTCCTTTTTTTGTGTATCTGAAATTTTTTGCTCCAGATTCTTGTAGCAATATTACATTGCTCCCGCGTGTTCACCTCCCCCCATCGCGACCTGTTCAGAAAGAGTACCGCGACTCACTCGCAGAAAAGATGCCATCAGTGGAGGGTATCTCAGGCTGATCAGTATCCCGGACATGAACGCTTTCATGTCCGGTTACCATCGTAGATGGTAGTGGGATTTACCCACAGAAAGTGCCACATCCCACCACGGATATGCGCCACTCCTCCCGCCACTCCCACTACTTACTTCTCCCACCACTACGCCCACTACTACTTCCGCCACTCCTACCACTTCAGTCACCCACTTCATGCCGCTTCATCCCCACTTCATCACACTTCGTTCAACCCACTACATTCAATGGGACTGCACGCCACTAGCTTCGCTCTTTCATAAGTGTCCGCCAAGCCGATTTGGCTGAATATTTTTTCAGCATTCGATGGTCAAGCAAGTGTATTTGACGAAAAAAGAGAACAAAAATTACACCATCTCCCGCTAAAGAGAACCATGTGTAGATGTGAAGCAGCGGGCGCTCACGCTTACACTGGCGGCGGCGTTGACGCTGGCGCTCATCGCAGCGTTGCGCAGGACAGAAAACTGGGGAGGCGCAAAGCACGCAGTGATGGAGCGGTGTTTCCTACTGGTACATGCCAATCGCTGCTAATGGGCAATGAGAGACAGAAGACTCCGACTGGACACAGAGACCCGCAGTCCGCTTTTAGTTAACGCGCACGCTGCGAATTTTTATTGTTCAACAACGCACAGGAGAAATCTCCCACCGGCACCACCTTGCAGGTCGAAATCCATTGCCATATATATGGAGTGGGCCAGTGAACGGTTATGCAGCGCGAGCAGTCCGTTTTTTCAACCAAGAAACTCGCTAGCAGACGCTGCCTGCGTCGCCGTCGCGAGGCGAGAAAGGGGGGGGGGGAGCGTAGGGGAGAGGAGAGAGAGGAGGGGACGCGCATGCGCAGTGGGAGTGTGGACGCCGCGGGCAGGGATGCCTAGAGGAGAGAGGGGGAGCGTGGGAGAGGAAAGAGAGGGGGGACGCGCATGCGCAGTGGGAGTGTGGACGCCGCGGGCAGGGATACCCTGCCCGCGCAGGAGGGGAGAGAGGGGAAGAGGAGGTTTTTTATTTTTATTTTTTTTTCAAAGGGTTTGCGCATGCGCAGTAAGGGTGGTCACGCGGCACACCACCACCACAACCACCGGATTAAGCTTCGCCATAAGATGGTTCACATCTGAAAAATTGAACAATTCTGTTCCATTATTGGCGCAAACGGATGTTGATAATGCGTTGAGTTTGCACTACACATTAGTACAACAATAAAAGCGGAGACGCTCAGCCTTCAGAGTGAAACTGTAAAACCATACTGCTAGAAGGATGTGCTTAAGTACTGCCGACGGCATGCCGAAGGTTCGCGCTATGAAATAAATCATACCTAAAATTACGAAATCAATCGTCTTCCCACAGAATCGCCCGGCGCTTCCACGGAGTTTGACATCTTTTCGTTTATCAGTGCATGAACGGCAGATATTTTGCTCCACCGAACATCACTGGGACAGAACGTACAGTCAGCAGAAAAATTGTAATTTAGTTTCGATTTGCTTCAAGCTACGTAAGCGTCGAAAGATTTCCAGCATATTTTCGAAATGCGCGTGGTTAATCATTTCACAATTATTCTTACATGTCGGGGGTCCCAGGCTCACCTCAGCTATCGGGCAGCAGTCACGAAATTTAGCCCCACAAGGACCCGGGCAGTAAAGATGGTGGGAGAGGGTGGGGATGGTGAGTCTGAGTGAAATGTCATCTAAAACTACCATTTGAAAGAACACTTTCCTCATATCACATATGTGGATCCTTTTCGAGGGGGTTTAGCCATTAGGTTTGGAAAAACATATGGATACTGATTTCCACAATGACTGTAATCTCGACGCTGATGTTGCGATGTTTTGTTCGTTGCACGGTAACGTTTCAACTCAATGTGACCGGGATGCCTCTCAAGCAAAAAGAAAAACAAAAAAAGATACTTGAGACCAGCCCTGTCTCTGTAGCTTTTCCAAACAAAGCACTGTTAATTGTAATAGGCCAGAAAATAATGCGGAACTATATTTAGCAGAGTTACAAAGCTTTATTTCGTGTGAAGCCGCCAGCCGCACGCGAAAGGTCCGCAGGCCGCGTGTTTGAGACCTCTGGTATATCTTTTACTTGCTTACCAGTTATTATCTTAAAGAAGAGCAGTTGACAGGACAATGATAGGCGCACCAATGCGCCGTCTCGTCAGTGCATCGGCTTGTCTGCTTGGTTTATAAAACGAAGGAAAGAAGTGTAAACTTAAGGGCTCGTTTTTCTTTGTTAGACACATTAATGAGAACTAACAGACAAGGATCATTTTGTCCAACATCCTTGCCTGTTTGTTCTCGTTAATAATCGTTTATATCACGAAATATAAAGAATGATATCTATTAGCAGCGCAAGGAACGAGGCCGAACTCGACACGTGCATAAAAAGACTCATATAGTCGATACTCATAGGCGCTTCGTATGTACGCATCTCATGTTCTATGTCAAGCTCATGCTCAATCAATGTACTCGAAAGCACATTTATGCGTTTGATTGTATACAGTGTTGTAGCGTTTACAGAAACCGGGGACACAGAAACTGAGGACAGTAAGGGGCGCGTGAGGTAAGTCTAAGTTAGCGGATTAGATTAACTACTCTATAAAGAGCACTGAAAGGAGATAAGGCGTGCAAGTACGGACACAAGAAAGAAGTCAAGACATCACAAACGCCATGATTTTTTTCTTGTGTCAGTGTTTGCATGCCCTGTCTTTTAGAATGAATAACCAACCAGCTCAGCTCTCTGTTATTCTAAACGAAAAGGAGACAGCACGGTGGTTCCGAATGACTGCACAAACGGAGCTGTGCTGGTTGATACTCAACAAAAAAAATTTCCGCCCAAGCACTCCGTACAAATGGTTAACTAGCGAAGCTGAAATGTGCGGCCCCGGTGTTTAGCAGGGGGGTTCAATCCGACGCTGCACTGAAGCCTTCCACAATTATCGTTGCAAGGTTGTGGTCGAACCACAGGCGGTCACAGACGTCGCAGCCGAAGCCAAAGTGCCGCTGGAGAAACTCTCGCCCAAAGCGGGCGTTCGCCCCGGCGAACGCGCTCCCGCAATCACGTCGACGCTGTTCTGCCCGCAACGCCGTTTATTAGGCGCGCCAGAGGGCGCGCCGTGGCTGCAAGCGTTTGACCTTGCAAGCGTCGTACCCAAGCTCGCGCGCCATTGGTACGACGCTCAGAACGACGTAACTGATAGCACAGCCAATGGAGACCGCTCGTGACACAGATGCCGAGCGGTTTTTCGTTTCTCCTAGCCATATACAGCTTTCGCTGTAAAACAAGCATCTATACACCCCCGTACCAAGGGAAAGTGTAAAAACTACTTAGCTACCTTCAATTTGGCATGCATCTATAAAGAATTCTGTGTCTTATCGCTGCGGCAAAGGGGCAGCATAGGATGAGAGGGTATAACGGCAGAAAATCCAATGGCAACAAGCTTGGTTTTAATTCGCATGGCGACCAAGCGGAATGAGCTTTCGGCACTTGCGAGTTTACGCAAGTGTGAAACGAACGCGCAGCCACTCTCCATAACAATGTGTAACCGGAGAAGCAAACATGTCGTCCCTTCTTCGGTTGCAAATAAACAAGGCTTGCAGGCGCCACAACACGTACCCTCCGGACAGCGTCAGTGGCGGAAGCGTCGCGAACCACGCTACAATAACTCAGCCAGATCTCGGTCACTCGTCTTATTCAATTGTGAGAATGCTTCCGGCCGCTTCGTGCTATAGACCTATTCCATGTTTGTAAACAGGGGTAGGCGCCGTCGACATACTGAGGCGCTTGTAGCGACGTCGCGGCGCGTAGGCTCCGCCCAGCCCAAAGCTCGGCACCGCCCTATATGATCCGCCCATGAGCACAGCGCGTCGGGGACGCGCGGGAGTCTCCCTGATGTGATGTGCTCGGAGGCAGCTTTGCAGCTGCTGTGCCAGTTGTCACGGGATCATAGAGGGCGATGGCGATCTTTTGGCTGGGCGGAGCCTACGCGCCGCGACGTCACTGCAAGCGCCTCAGTATGTCGACGGCGCCTACCCCTGTTTACAAACATGGAATAGGTCTATAGAATGTCGCTTTGACTGGTTCGATCAAACGTAGAGGCGTGAAAGGCTAAGTGAAACGTGTTTCAACGAGCGTTGTACTTGGACACTCCGAATATAATGATCGCAGCCTCAAGTCCGTCAAGGGATCGCGTGGTTGGTCTCTTTATGTAAGCTGCCTCAACTAGAAGAACGTAGTAGCGAGAACGCCCCACGAGCGCCTTTTGACTTGGGTAATTTCATCTAGATACATATAGTGTTCCCTCAAGATACTTGACTGGTTCCCCACACGTCAGTTTTTCATACCGGGCACATATCGGAACCCAAGGTGAACTTCGCAAGCGAAAAAAAAAATTGAAGAAATGTTCAGAAATGTTCAAAAGAGGCAGAGAGTCACAACAAGCCGAGTTTCAAGGTATGAAGAGATCGAGTAAAATTGCTTCAAGTTGTGCCTCTGCATGTGCATACACTAGAGTTCTTGCTCTGCTTGCACGCGGAAAAAAAAATTATTGCTACAGTGCATTTTCCACTCAGTCGCGCATGTTCGGTGAGATGTCTCTTCATTCATCAGCATGCACCCCGACTGCTTTCGAACAGCCAATTGATAATGATGTTAATGACATTCTTGATACTCCAAGTAGATTGTTAGAAAAAAATACTTTCTCGGGTGGGGATGGCGGCGTTATAAAAAAGTCACAGTTTCGCCACTTGGGCGAAGCAATATGAATGCGATAGCAAGAAATTAGTTTGTCCCACGAAGAACGACAGGCAGCTCGATACTTGCAACGCACCGCCGCAGCACAAAGAAGGACGCTCGAAAAGGACGCATAGGTATACACAGGACAGGTGTGAACTAACAACTGGCGCAGTTGTTACGAGTTTGTATTTGAGCAATGCGCTGCGAGTGTCCACAATGCAGAAGCCGACGCTGTTGTTGTTGTTGCCTCTGATCCACTCAGGGTGATTGACCAAGGATTGATTATATGATTATATGACTTTTCGACGCTGTTTGATACTTCTTTTTCTTTTAAACTGCGGCACGTGGAATGACCCCTCTGCGTCTCCTGCCGCGCGGTGGCGTCTGACGCCAAGTGTGACCGGTGTTCTTTTTTTTTCTTCTACATCATGAGCAGTACAGAAGGGAGCCACTTTTTCGTGCGTGTCTCAAGGGCAGCTTTGAATTTGAAAGAAACTGTAAAAGCGTTGCGTGATAGAAAACACGCTCAAGCTGTTCCGAGATCTGTGTTCCGCGAGTGGCAAATGGTGCATATGAATAGCTCGCCGTTATATCGCTGGCACGAGCATGGCGTGTGGCTGTGTTGGCTAGCGCAGCAGGCTGTGGAGCGAGGGGTCACTATTTCGAATCCCCGGTCAGGTGGTTTGGGATTTTTTTCTGCTGATTTATTTTTCTTCATGCCTTTTTTATATATGCACATACATATACATATCCGGGACATGACGGCGTCGACAGACGGTGACGGCGGAAATCAGCCGAGAGTGTCCCTATAATTGCTATCGCAAAAAATTGGCGGACCCTTAATCTTCGCCTTTAAGTGATGAACGCGATAGCGATATCCTGTCCCGAGTGCCTACTTCAACCACTACGTGGTGTTAAGGGAATACGCGCAGTAAGCTGTGTGCCGTTTGTAATGTGTCGCCAGCTTTAAACAACGAAATCGTTATGATAGTCACATATTCTGACGCCCGATGGCAATGTGCGCTTGTACCACGCAATATTCCTGGGATATTACATGTTATATGGCGACGCCTATATAAAGGACGCTTGCGTTTGCGAAGCATGAAAGTTATTTTCACTGCATCTTCAAGCAGAGGAAGTTATTTTCACTGTATGTCCAAGCAGAGGCGTAGCTGTGTGGTAGAACACCTGCTTGCCACGCAGACGGCCCGGGTTTGATCCTTACTCGGACCCGGAAAGTTTTATTATTTATTTTATTTGCATCGTTCTCGATTTTTCGGTCACGGACAAGATGATGATTTTTCGCTCACAACCAACGACGCCGACGCCGACACGGACGCCGACGCTGGAACTTCTGCGAAACGAGCATTTCGTTGCCACAAGGCAACGAAAGCGCTGTTGCGGTTTCTCAAGGACACCGGACTGATTCGTCGTTTGTGAAGTCAAACTGTTCTCTCCTACTCTGTAACTTTTCTTCCCTCTCCCCCCTCCCCCCCGTGCAGGGTAGCCTACCGGGCTCAGCCCAGGTTAACCTCCCTGCCTTTCTTCTACCCTTATTCTCTCTCTATAATATTTCGTTGCAGAGAGAGGCGACATGCGTCGAAGGCACAAATTTCGCCACCCGTTACAGACAGTCTCGTTGCAAATCAAAACCTGTGGTACTATCTCTAACTTTGACTGGAGCTGTAATCGCATCCGCAATTGTTTCAGTGCTTTAAGCCAGCTGTACGTAAGCGGGTGGTGATATCGCACGTAACCCTGCTCAGAGAGCGTTCCAGTGAACTAAGGATCGTTTATTTATTTATGTTTACGCAAGTACGTCGCGGGTTCCACGTGGGAACAATGACTGAGGGGTGGGGGGGTACATTTTGTTTTGTTTTACAGATAGCTATAAAAGCAGCATCGTTACCACTGCAAGCTTCTGACAACACGTTGTTTTTTGTGATACCGGGATACCAGTCTTGAGTTAATGACTTGCCGTTGAAGTCGATTTCCGAACAGGAAAACAAAAGTAACTGTAAATTCAGGGTTAGGCTGTTTAGGATTTGAAACGAAAACGCCAGCTTCTTCTAGCGAAGGGTTCTGCCCCGGGGTGCTCGCAAAGGTTTTATTCGGTTTGGCACGCGCAAGTGACATCCGAAGTCACGGCGGTGAGGTTTTGTTTGCTAGCAGCGGGCAGAACAAAGTTATGCTTGTTAGGAATACCTTCGAAAGTAAAGTTGTGACTTTCTTGCGCATCGAGTTCCGCACAATTAGGAGCAAATTACCAGTGCAGCAGCCGCACAGTGTGCGTACTGTGTCGCTCTACTCTAGTGCTCTGATAATTTTTTTCACTGTTTCCGGCGCAACTTTCGTTTCCGAGATCTGCCTCCAGGGTTAAAAGAAAAGGTTTAAGCTTACTAGAGCTTTGGTTGGGCCATTCTGTTGACGTAGTGGGTGTTGCTTTTCGCACAGTCGCGCTGCGCACTGTACACAAAGTTTTGTTAACTCGATAGCATGTTTGCACTAAGGTAGGTTGCCGTAATCCTTCAGGTTTCGCATTCTTTTTCTGCTGCTGCGTCGTGCTGCCCACGCTGCACTGCGTTAGTCAAAGGTACCGTCAGTCTTGCGGCTGTAATTAGCGAGTTTCTTTCTTTCTTTCTTTCTTTCTTTCTTTCTTTCTTTCTTTCTTTCTTTCTTTCTTTCTTTCTTTCTTTCTTTCTTTCTTTCTTTCTTTCTTTCTTTCTTTCTTTCTTCCTTTCTTTCTTTCTTTCTTTCTTTCTTTCCTTCTTTCTTTCTTTCTTTCTTTCTTTTTCTTTCTTTCTTTCCTTCTTTCTTTTTCTTTCTTTCTATCTTTCTTTTTCTTCTTCCTTTCTTTCTTTCTCTTTCTTTCTTCTTTCTTTCTTTTTCTTTCTTGCCTTTTCTTTCTTTCTTTATTTCTTTTTCTTTCTTTCTTTCTTTTTTTGCAGTTAACGTAACCAGATTTGTACAGCATTTTAATCCTCTGGATTGTATGGGGACCGTTGATGAAGTTAATATTTTGCGCTGGGTGTTTCTTGAAAAGGAGTTGATTTGTCTTTTTGAACACAGTACAGGCTACATGTGGGGCAAGATTCTCTTAAGGAAGTACCTTCATAAAAAAAAATTAAAACCGAAGCACTTGCGACGCATAGACACTACATTTGTCACTGTAAAGTTATGAAACTTGAAAAGCGAGGATGAGAGAACGAAAAAAGATAAGAAATCGAAAGCGAAAATTGTTCTCAACTCGGGCCACCAGAAAATTGTTAAAAAAGAAAGGGACTGCAAAAAGAAGCAAGTATACGAACACGAATCCCGTTTAAGTCATCATGTTTCCTTGTCGTTATAAAAACGAAGAAAAAAAAGACGACATTTTTTTTTTCACGAACGACGAAATCTGGGGGCAGTTTTCGTCTGAAAAAGTGTCGGGTGCATGGACAGATATGTATGGTTGATCGGATGTCCTCAGTAGGAAATTTCAATCAATTTGACGAAGCATAGTACAGACCACATTTCACTGCCACATTATTACACAATACCTTGCGTCATCCAAATTATTACTAATCATCGTGCCAAAGTAGCCATAGTTCTGAGTTTTACACATGCCAAGCAACGTGATAGGGTCTGCAATACACAGCAGTGTTTTCCGTCTCTTGTGAACAACTCCCACAGAGTTGCACACTATAGCCTTGAAAATCCGATGTAAATTATAAGGCTCGAAGACAACGATCTACAAAGAAAGACAGAGACACACACATACAGCCCTTGTCAAACCTTTGCCCATCGTCGTCTTCGCGCCTTTTAGATGGCATTGTGATAAACTAACATGCCCGGTTGTCCATCCTCACAGCCTTGGAAAAGTATTCTTCTGTAAGTGTCACCACATCTCGCTGTGTGGGAGAGAGCGTCTGAGCAACATTTATTTTCTTCTAATAGTCGTCAGCCCTCTCCAAGGCGTGAACACTGATTTTCGCAAGTCTGTTCGAGGCCGGCTCCTCCGTCCATCACTGGTCCTCAGCCACAAAATGTGCAAATTAAAACGGCGTCTATCTGCACGACTAGCATCGATGAAAATTTTTAGCTTTAAAAAAGAAAAGAAGACAACGTTGGAATGCTCGACAAAATGTTTATCGCTCGAACACTTCCTGAAACTGAAGGAGAGAGTTTCTACTATGGTTTTCTGATTCCACCGATCGATAGCTTTCGGTATAAGACCAAACAAAGCCTTTAGACGAGAAACGTTCGATCTTATGTATATGATGCCGATTCTTTTTGAACGTTCAGCGTAGCCAAATTACAGAGCTCATTTTCTAGGGCTGCTTAAAGTATGCACAGCTTGTCAACTTCCGCGGTCGGATGAGAACGGTAAAGCCTCGAGCTCGAGCCGAGAAATCCCGTATGATGAGCGCCTACGAGTTTCATGACATCACTGGAAGTGAGTGAGCTGGGCCTTTTTCAGGCAATTCGGCTTGTTCTTTACGTTTCCGTGCATTACAGTAACAAGCTGAGTGACAAGGGCACGTATACTCGTGGCTCGAACAAGATTGCCCTTTTTTTCTTCGATCGATATATCGTGCAATGGTACAGCGCCCGATTGCAAAGTCTCTATAAAAGGTTACGCGTAGGAACGGCTTGAGTGTGTTTGTGCTGTATTTACTCTAAAGCTGAATGGCAGCCTCAGTTATTTCGGATATCCAGAATTCGATCCGAAGACGCTGTAGTCATGCCGTACATACTATTTTTCTGCTGTGCTGTTCTAGAAACAAAAAGAGAATGTTCCAGATGATAAGCAAATGCTATTCTGTTGGGATTACAGGAGGCTAAGGTAATTTATTTGGGTGCTTCCTCGTTATAACATGCCGCAGTTGCTGAGCCGCGTAATGAGACGATATAGCGAAGCGATGCGGTATAGCAGTAGGGGCAGCGGTGGTGCACCGGCCGGCATCGGTGTAAGGCAAGCTGGTTGTGCCTGGGTAACTTGACTTTGATTGTCGTAAAGAAAGAGGACCCAAAAACGACGCTTCTGGCACAAGTCTATCGTGTATCTATGGGCGAGAATGCATTGTTTACGCGCAATATCATCGCGGATAACTTTCTTTATTTTTGGCAGTAAAATAGTTTGTGGCGGTAAACCGCATGAACGTCTTCCGTACGTATGAAAGGGTCTCTCGTATTTTGAGCGGCCGGGCGCTTTGAGGCGTGCATCTTGCGCAGCTCTTCGTAGTGTGGAAACGCTGTATCGCATGAACTAGCATCTGGTAGCGCCCACACACAAGCATATTAAATGCCCGGTCGATCGATTGCTCTCACTAGTGCTCCATTTTGTCCTCTTCGGTGGCAGATGAGTTGACGCACTTCCAAATGGAGAGGTTACCGTCGATATAACTAGTAAACACTCTGTCCCTGCGTTGAACTCGATTATTCAAACGCCTTTTGGCGCGAGGTCGATACAAGGCGGGATGACTGAGCGCATCTGCAAGGTGTTTTGGTGAAGGATCGACCAGCTGGTGGGCTCGGTTCCACGGTTCCGTTCCACGTCCACGATGTAACAGCTGACGTTTGTGAGCTTGACCGCGTTATCGTACTATTCATAAGAGAGAGAGAGAGATGAAGAGGAAGGCCGGGAGGTTAACCAGATACTAGCATCCGGTTTGCTACCCAGCACTGGGGAGGGGAAATTGGGGCAAGAAAGAGGGTGTAGAGAGAGAGAGAGAAGAAAAAAAAAATGAAAGGAAAAAAATGCACGCACACGCAGGATAGAAAGCGACGCGCACAGGAAGGGCGTTCTGGCTAAAGTCGTTCAGAAAGGCCGGTCGATCGCAAAAATCGCAGCAGCGCTTTCAGGGCCTTCTTCTGTGACGTCGCATCCTGTCGATGGCTTAAAATCCTTTCTTCTGACAAAGGTCGGTCATCTAACTTGTTGAGCGCGTTGCAAAGGCATAGTCGCTGTGCCCTATACTGTAGGCAATCGCAAAAGATATGTCCAATAGTCTCCTCATTGCCACAGTAGTCACAGGCTGCGGTGTCGGCCATCCCAATGCGGAAAGCATATGCGTTGGTAAACGCAACGCCCAACCACAGCCTACACAGAAGGGTCGCGTCTACTCGGCGAAGCCCCGATGGGACTTGAAGACATAACGTAGGGTCAAATGAGTGCAGTCGGGCATGTTTGAAGTGCGGCTCGTTCCACTGTGACGTGGTACGTAGACGAGCAAACAAACGGAGGTTCCGTGCAGCGTCGTTCCTAGAAAGCGGTAGTAGTACCTCACGGTCTTCTCCGTGGGCTGAGCGGGCAGCTTGATCGGCCCGTTCATTGCCGATGATTCCGCAGTGGCTGGGTAACCACTGAAAAGTGATTTGATGTCCTTTCTCAGTCAGGTGGTGTATAAACTATTCATAAGAGCTGGCTAGTATGCATAAGGCGATCCCATCTTCTACGTCGTGGTCGTCGATTCCGCTCAATTTTCGGAATTGCCTTGCGCGCCAAAAATAGACAATGTTCGTTAGTAGGATAGCAGTATGCCGCGGGCCAGGATTATTCTTGGTCAAAGCTGACGGTACAGTTAGGCTACGTCATTCCAGGGTGGTGGCAGCCTCAGCACCTTCCACCATTAAAACTGGGGGGTGGGTTTTCAAACAGATTTTGGCGCAAGGAGGCAGGGGGTTATGGGGAAGGCAGGTGAAACAGCGAATGTTAATAAAACTTTTTGTTGGGCTATTTGGTACATGCTTACTGAAATACAAATAGACGCAAACCTTTGAAGAAGAAAATTAGAGGCAGAACAGAAAGGACGCCCTTTCTGTTCTGCCTCTAATTTTCTTCCTCGAAGGTTTGCGTCTATTTGTATTTCAGTAAGCGAATGTTAAGCTCGAGATAACCATCCGTCGTTTACTTTCTCTTTCACCAGGCAACAGAGCGGAGGTCCTTCGCCTTCAGCCCAGCATAGTTGAAATTTCTTGACTATCGGGAATGTTCGAATACAAAAATACAAACCGAAATCAGTACAAGAAGGCCGAAGGCGGTGGCAGAAGTGCACAGTACAACTTTGTGCTTGAGTTTTAGTATTACTGAACGCATACCTAATATCTTTCCTGGCATAACTAACGTATTATTACGCGGCGTATGTGCCGGACTAGGAAGAGGAAGAAGAAGCGAGGAGAGTGAAAGAGGAAGATCTCTAAGCAGCTTACCATTTAACATTCTGTGATTAACCTTTTAAGTCTCAACTACGCATTCTTGTCCCATACCCCAGAGTGGGTACGTGCCATAAAACAGAAGGAAAAACAAACAAACAAACAAGCTTGGTCCTGTGCGGGCTCGCCATCCTAGCCTTCTGCTAATAAACCCCAAACGCTTACTGTGGACGTAACAGTATATCTATTATCTTTCCTGACAGTGCACGGAGGACGATTCTACGGTAAAACAAACAGAAATATTGTGCAAGAAAGAAACACAGGCTAGAGTTTTAGTTGTTTTACATGGTTTCAAGTCTCTCATTAATGGTCATAGCCAATTAGGGAACATTATTGATCATAATGCAGCGAATAGGCTTGTATATATGGGAATTACGCCGATGCTAAAATCAGGCTTGATTGCAACAAGAGTTTATGGGTGTTTTGCTTCTATTAGCAAAAATTGGGGGACCCTTAATCTTCGCCTTTAAGAGTTGAACGCGATAGCGATATCCTGTCCCTAGTGCGTACTTCAATCACTTAGTGCATACTATGTAATGGGTAGCATGCTTTAAACCAGGAGCAATTATGCGCGGCAGATGTGGGAAATGTTGTCGAACTTGTTATGCACCCACTACGTGGTGTTAATGGAATACACGCAGTAAGGTGTGTGCCGTTTTTAATGGGTGGCTGCCTTT
This sequence comes from Rhipicephalus appendiculatus, assembly GCA_030522465.1. Lineage (NCBI taxonomy): Eukaryota > Metazoa > Arthropoda > Arachnida > Ixodida > Ixodidae > Rhipicephalus > Rhipicephalus appendiculatus. The sequence continues at coordinate 67,479 of JALIZH010011392.1, forward strand.
AAACTATGAAATCGTTATGATAGTCACATATTCCGACGCCCGATGGCAATGTACGCTTGTACCATGCAATATTCCTGGGATATTACATGTTATATTGCGACGCCTATATAAAAGACGCTTGCGTTTGCGAAGCATGAAAGTTATTTTCACTGCATTTCCAAGCAGAGGAAGTTATTTTCACATTATTCTCAAGCAGAGGCATGGCTGTGTGGTAGAACACCTGCTTGCCACGCAGACGATCCGGGTTCAATCCTCACTCGTACCCGAAAATTTTTATTATTTATTTTATTTTAATCTGTCTCGATTTTTCGGTCACGGAGAAGATGATGATTTTTCGCTCACAACCAACGACGCCGACGCCGGAATTTCTGCGAAACGAGCTCTTTAACGCTATCGCGTTAATATCAGAAAGCAGTTATACTGTTCCTCAAAGCAAACTTTTAACTTACGGTCGTTCGCGCATTTTATGGCTGAATTCGTTCAATTTGTAAATAAAGTAACGATCGAAAACTCTACTGATCAAGAAAAGATTGCTAAAGTGGGCTAGAGTAAGCAGCAAAAAAAAAATAAATAAATAAATAAAGGCAATCCAAAGATGCCGAATGAGAAACCAAGCCTTAGAAAGATGAACCAGCTGCGCGTGGCAAGTTACGAAGCCAACACTACAGGGAATTAAGCCAGAGAGGCTTCGGGGAAAGTAAGCCATGTTTCCCAAGTCTATTAATGCCTACGCGGTACTATAGATGATAATAACAGCAGCGCTTTGGAAGCCTCCTGGGAACTGTCAAGTTCAATGAAGCCGGCACTCTGAACCAACGATAAGCGCTGTAGCACCCGTATAGGGGCCAATTAGAGCATACGCAACGTCAGACTTGAACATATCCAGCACAGTACGTGCGGTACAGCACCTTTAGAGCAGTGGCGACGATTCCATAGCTATTGAAGGTCTGTTTTACACCGTCTCGCGCAGTGTAGACGCTGCGGGTTGGCTCAAACAAAATGAGAAGCTCAATTGACGGGTCCACTTTGCGCATGGTTGCCGAGAGTGGTAATGTTTCGAAGGCGCTAGCGGCTACCGGCATAAGGCAGTAGCGGACAGGCTGACCTCTTGTGACCCCAAAAAATGTTGAAGCGTAAATCCACAAATAAAAAAGGAACCATTACAAAAAGATAGTGATTGATAATAGTTAATAGTTGTACAGGATAGAAAGGACAATGAGGATTAAGCTTAGTTAGCCTCATGGACACTTAATTAAAGACTAATTAGAAGGATCATTAACACGCTGAAAGCACAGATATCTATAGGCAGCTTTACGGTGTCTTATTTTACGGCATGATTCACACGATCATTCGTTAAGCCTTAAAGATCATGATGAAGTATCACAGAGCAGATAAGTGTCTTTGTGCATAAGGTGTTGCGTGCTATAACATGGGCTTGTGCGGAACAAGAGCAGCAAGTATGCTCCCGGAAGAGCGCGGTGTGCCAGAATAGGCGCATTCTCAGGTGAAATAATTGACAAAAACACGGAAGGACGCAAGGACGAGCCATTACGCGCGACTGCATTAACCAAAATACCAGGAATGTAAAAATACACACGATACGTGGACAAAGCATTGAAGGTTTTAAGTTCCGCAGAAGGTAGCGACGAGCACCGCATCGTGAGCACCAGCTTTCTGGCATTTCTTTTCCCGGACTCAATTTCTACATTCAAAACACAAATATATTTCTTCGGGCGCGCCGGTAGCTTACGCAAGTTCAGTAGAGCTGAAGGGCGAGTGTGAACCGCTTACGGAGCCAAGAAATAGAATTTGGACAGAATTGGTGACTTGCAATCACGATGGTCCATGGTTAATTACTAAGAAAGGATCGTGAGAAGCTTATTATTTCCGTAGAAGGAGAGCGGGGTGTATTTTTGCAAGTACACAGAAGACTTACGTCGTTACATTTCCGCACACACTACTCCTTTAAACAATCACAAGCTATGCTTTGCAAACTGTGCAGCTCATTGCTTAGAAATCATCCACGAGATGCGTGCCTGTCACGCTACCAAGTGCATTAAAGGAGAGTTGTCATGCCTTCTGGTTCGAGTATCATCGCTTAATGCTCATTGTAGCTGTCTTTTCTGCTATGCCGAACGAAAAAACAAAACTCAGTTTTAAGGGATATATTTAAGCAAGCTATAAGATACAACTTCCGCTAAACACAAACTCACAACGCAGTCCAGAACAATAAACGTGACCACGTCTCTGCGTTTCTTCTCTGCTCTGCCTGCGTATTTTAGCGGCGATCACATCTTACAGCAAGCACAAACAAGGCATCAAAAGTTATTTCAATGACTAGCCAAACAAGCCTGGTCGTACAGCTTTCTGGTTAAAGCGAATCCGTTCCATATCTCACTGAAATCGGCCTTTGTAGATATTAACGAAAGAAGTATCACGGAAAATTAAACGACAGCGCGACGAAAGCGGTCACTCGGGCAGAGTAAACCGCAAGACAGCGCTCGTATTGCGGTTCGCGCTCT
>JALIZH010011393.1:0-60000 GCA_030522465.1 Rhipicephalus appendiculatus
GTTCCTTTGTTAAACACTAAATATATAATTGGTGAAAATGACTATCGAAGGCATAACCAACCTATAGTATCAAGCCAATGGAGGCAGAAATTCAGCTTTTGTCACATGCTCTTTTCAACAGATTAAATGAATTTAAAGGGGCTGAGATAAAGGAGAGGAGTGGAAATTTTAAGGGCTCGTTTTTCTTTTGTTTGACATAATTATATTTACATGATTTTTGTTGTGAGACAGAATTAATTCTCATTAAGGGACTGAGATGTTTGATTCGGCATGACTGCGCTGTAATGCTAGCGCTGTTGTATTAGCGGCAGCCAGTACGTACCCCTAATTCTTGCTTACAACAATACATCAGTACATTACATCATTATGGGTCATAGCAAGAGACGGTTGTGTTCAAAGCGAAAATAAACATGCTAGACAGCCTATAGACCAGTGATTTAAGCGGCATAATCTGCTGGAAGTCTTGCTTCGTCAATACCTGTTACTTACTCTGCATTTGCTTCTTTTATAAACGAAATTACATCGAGCGTAAAAATAACGTCCACAACTCACACCGCAAGCGGAAAATGTACATATTGGCTGATTATCGCTAAATGGTTTGTGTGTGCAACTGTGTTAAATATAAGCATAGTGCGACGCTTAGCTGCAGTTTCTGCGTTTACAGCGTTTCAAGCGCTGCGACCAATGGTACCAGTAGAGTAACCCTATGGAAAATCAAGTCCTAGTCACACGTCTACGTCTTTATGTAAAGTAAATTCTAAACGCTCGATGTGCTCAGTGGGCTGGGATATTAAATATATTCTAGGCTATATTGGCTGTTCATATTTTGTAGATTATGTTTGTATGTCCGGAGTTAATGTTATATTAACAATATCATTTAAATATAAGAGGAACAAGAGAGGGGCTAGCATAGATCCCTGAAGGACGCTGCACTTAATTTTATCCATTTTTGATTCTGCATGCTGCGTGTCGCAATACTGAAATCGATTTGTTCGATAACTGCTTATTAACCTGAGGGAAGCACTTCTTTATGCCCGTATTGATTTAATTTCACCAGGAGTGTTTCATGTTTGATCGAATCGAAAGCCCTTTTGAAATCAAGGAATATTCGAAGCGTGCAAGATCTCTGCTCAAAATTATCTATTATTTGGTCCTTGATAGACAGCAAAGCCTGCTCTGTACTCTTTTTTGTTATTATATTTTCTTTGGCTACAAAAAGTTTGAGATTCGAAAGTATAAGACTCGTTCTATAATTTTTGAAAATATGGGCTAGACAGATATAGGCCTATAATTATTTAGGTCATTTTTATTGCCGCCTTTGCGAATGATTGAGACCCTAGCTATAGCTTAGCTTATCAGGAAATATTCCGGTGCTTAAAAATCAAATTACATGTGTGTGAGAACGGCGCACCGTTCTACGACTCTGAGACTGCTTTTAATGGCTCTGCTTTTATACCATCAACACCTGCCGCAGAATTTTTTCGGTAAATTGACAATGAAAGTATGCATTTCGGATTGATCAATGGGGGGCCAAAAAAATCGTTTTCGTAATATTTTTTGTTATGTATTGTTCACAGCCTGTGTCTGTACTAGCGGGAGATGTCACAAGCCCCAGACTTCAAAGAATAGTGGTTGGACATATCAGCAAGTAATGTACCAAGCAAAATTTGCCTTCTGTCATAAGCTCGGTGATGGTCTTTTTCATTTGATGAAAATAACAGATCCTTCATGGTATTCCAAACTGCTTTCTGGTCATTCATAACAGCTGCAAACTTGTGTTCGTGATATTGTCTGCGTGCCCGCTTTATATCAGAGCCTAATTTATTTCTAAATTGCTTAAACTGCCGCATGTAGTCGATTCGCTTTGTTTTAATGAATGTGTGCTAGAAAATAGGCTATCCCTTTCTTTTTTATTCTCTTTGGAAGCGACGCATCCATTCATGGCTTTCTAGCATTTTTGTTCGTTTTGAGAGAGAGAGAATAAGGGTAGAAGAAAGGCAGGGAGGTTAACCTGGGCTGAGCCCGGTAGGCTACCCTGCACGGGGGGGGAGGGGGAGAGGGAAGAAAAGTTACAGAGTAGGAGAGAAAAGTCACTGAGCCGACGCAACAGTTCCAGGTTTGACTTCACAAACGACGAATCAGTCCGGTGTCCTTGAGAAACCGCAACAGCGCTTTCGTTGCCTTTCGGAGCTGTGATGGACATCCCCATGGTCCCATACCTTCTCGACTGTGAAAACGCTTCCGTCCAGTTGATGTAGCGCAGTGCGGATGGTGAAGCCTCCTCGTTTGCGTATGTCGGGCAGCAACACAAAATGTGTTCAATAGTCTCATCGACGGCACAGTCGTTGCACTCGGCGTTGTCGGCCATCTCAATCTTAAATGAGTAGGCGTTGGTGAAAGCTACGCCCAGACGCAGACGGCACAACACTGTACCTTCCTCCCGGGAAAGCCCAGGGAGTAGCCGCAGTCGTAGAGATGGGTCGAGAGAGTACAGTCGATGATTTGTGAACTGTGGATGATTGCCACTTCTGGATTGTTATGTTCTGCGCCAGCTTACTCAAGTAGCGAGCTGCGTCAATCCTAGATAAAGGTGTAGAAACAAGGTTTGTTTCTACGTGTGCTTTTCTGGCAGCTTCATCGGCGAGGTCGTTGCCGGAGATACCGCAATGACTTGGTATCCACTGGAGCACAACATTGTGCAGTACAAAGAAGGAAAGCCTGGTCATAGAGCTGTGCTATTATCAACATAAATATTTCGTAAGCATAATTTGTAATATGTCAGCGTGATCGCGCCGCACGAGATCCATGGATGGACGAAAAGCCGAGCCCCTCTAAAGGGGTGCTACGCACTTAATAAAAAAAAAGACTTTTATTTGCACCCGTCGAAAATGAAGGGGTAGAAAGGTTTGCGTTCTGTCCCCATTCATCCCCCTATTGGTCGGGCAGAATCACTTGGAACTCGGTACAGTAAACTTTCGAGAAAACCTCGGAAAAATCTGACAGTATTTATTTTTTCAGGTGACTAGTGCATGGACAATCACAACAGTCTTAGTGTAGTCAATTTGGCAATGACTACCCGGCACGTTTCTGCTGAGGGCCTATTCCCGACCTGCGTCTTCGTGTCAAAATCAGTAGAATAATGCACGTGAATAGGCATATTAAAGGAAATCCGTATCGATTTCGATTTCTGGTTGCCACTTAAATGTATTCAGGTAGCACAAGAAGCTAGGGGCACTTTTGTTTTGATTACATAACTCGACCTTAAAGATATGTTTCCGGCACAGCTCTCCCACGAATTGCGCGAAGTAAATATTCACCCGGTTTTTTTGCACGGAAGCAGCACGACAGAATGCCGAGCTTCATAACTCTGTGCACATGTGGCACTGCATCAGACGAAGTCTGGATGATTGCGTGAATGACAGAGTTATGAAAAAAAAAAGCATGAGAGGGCAAATGCCTCTAGGCCCTGTCACTCATATCAGTGTAACAGCACGATGAGGTTGTTACTGACATAACTTGAATTATTCCCATTATTAAACGATGACAGGTTTCTAATGAGATAGTCTAAAAGACTGACGTCTACTTTGTTACTTAAATAGATAAGTGGCAAATCTTTTTAACGGGGGGAAAGATATAGCTGCACTCGCTGGGTTTAATGTTAGCGTTGTCCTAACATGAAAACATCGTGCACAAACAGTTGTCATAAATGACTGAAAGCATCGTATAAGCGATCGTAAACACGAAAGTTGATTGAACTGTTTTGCAAAGTGGCGTGACAGTTCGTGCAAAGAGATATTGCGTTTTCATAAAGAAATTGTTGATGCTGTAACTTTACTGCAAAGAACGTTTTTGATAATGCATGTACTTAGCTCAAGCGGCAAGGAGTTGGCGCGGAATGTAAATGATGTTGCCTGGCTTTCTCATGCAACTACATGCACATAGAATTGCGTTTGGAAATCGTCATTTGTGTCATGCATTTAATCGCGTGAAAAGACTTCGGTTTCCCCTGAAAACAAATAATTTCTTTTTTAAACCACACAAGTCCTCTCTTGTTAATGCATGGCAAACAAATAAGAATTCTTGGTTACCTTGTAGGTGAGTGGCGTATTGTGTCAAAAGTCGGAAACTGTTGATCATTGTTTTATGGAATATTGTGATGCAGTGTCCTCATGGGATGTTCCCGTGTTTCATCTGCACCGCACAAAATGTAGGCAGAGAACGAGGACATGTCAATTCAGTGTTTCCCCTCTGGCCAGTGGGGGTCAATGAGCCAGCTAAGCACCAGTAGCCGCTGGGTTTAACCTCGCGTAGTCCGAGGCGACAACCGCGCGGCTGAGTGCTGTCACCGTGTGATGTGCCTCCTTTGCCAGTGCCTCTGCCCGCCCCCCTTGTCTGGTGTGCCCATAAGATGGGCACACCAGTTCACGGGACTCAGTTCAGTGAGGCGTCCAGGCCGATGGCTGGGACGGTACGTAATTTGGTGGCCAAGATTGATGCCCCAAACCCGGCCCACTTCGGGAGTTCCACTGACTGTGGGAACAGAGTCACTTGCCTGCTGAAGGTTATTCCCACAGCTCGCTCCTGCAGCACCGGCCTCCAGAGCAGATGAATAAAAACCAAGAACTGATTCCAAAAACCCTTGCTCCCTGCCATTTACAAGCTCCAAAGGCACTTCGTTGGTTGTTTCTCGCCGTGACGTGCTTAGAGCAAACGCAACGGATTCAACATTTGCAGGTCGTTGCACTCGAAGCTTATCTAGACAGCGATGACATTGGTAAATGTTCGGCTCGTGCGTTCGACCAATACATTCGATTGTGGGCGTTCTGATGAGGCAGCAGCGTGAGAGATCCCGCATTCGCGCATAATTTCATGAAAGGCCCACTACGGGAATGGATGCCAGGGTCTGCGATCGGCATTCGTGGTGTGCCATGACGGAAGACTATGCCTTCGGTTACAAAGGAAATAACGTGAAATTTAGATAACTGAGGATTGGTTGGTTGGTTGGTTACTCTGTGGGGTTTAACGCCCCCAAAGCGACTCAGCTTATGAGAGACGCTGTATAGAGGAGGGCTTCTGATAATTTCGACCATCTGGGTTTCTTGAACGTGCTCTGACATCGCACAGTACACAGACCTCCCGCGTTTCAGGTCTATTGAAATGCGACCGGCGCCCCGAGATTGAGCCCGCGACTGTCAGGCTAACAGCCTAGAACCGTAACCATTAAGCTAACGCTGCGGCAATAGTGGGGGAAGGCTTGAACCCCTATCTCCTTGGTAAGATAATCCGTGGCAAAAGTTTCAAACATAATCAGTATAACACACATCGAGAGGTAGTAATGTTGTGAGCACTTTGGTTCAATGCACTGCATCTTTTGCTGATTATCAAATTGGTCGTAACAGATGATGCTTTGAAAGAGATGCAAAATCTGTGAAAATGGCTGTTTGCTCAAGCAAGCAAACTCAATTGTGCAGTTTAGGATGACTGGTTTGTGTGTAGCTAGTTCACACTTTTTGAATCCATTATAGCGCAAAATAAACGAAACACCAATGAAGAACACATTAAGCAACATGACAAGCGCCCGTAGTGTAAGTGTTTGTCTCCAGTAAGGCTGGCGAAAGGAAAAAAAAAAGGTGTTTTGGGACAAATTTCGAGCCTCATAAAAAAACCGGACATGTGTAAACGCTTCTTTTAACTTTTTGAATAGCATTCACTGGAAAATCTTGGCACTGTGTTAACAGCCACAACAAAGATCGTGTACAATCTCTCGATAAAAAATATTATTCACAGTTATCTAACCCCAAACTACACCATTGTGATCCTGCTTTTTTTTTTGACACTTTTCTTGTGTTTTCAGATAAAAATGTGCTAAGACGTGAAGTCACTGATACTTTCCATATAAAAAACGTGTAAATTGTGATAATGAACCTTATGTTGTAAGCAGTGACAAATAATTTGGCTTCCTGAAGATCCCTTGAAGTTGTGTTACATGTTTTGCGCGGTATATTTTTTGCTTGTTACTTCACGATGTCGCACAACCCCATATGTATTACCCTCCATCGGAGCGCCGTTGGGGTATACTAACAAAAAAATATGTTTCCTTCCTTGCAAATGCCTTGACTCCTTCCGTTCACGCCAAATCTTGACAGCCGGTGCTTACATGTTGAGTTTTTTTCTCCAAAAATGAACTGTTGAGATTTCGCCGCTTGTTTGTGAACTTCCCTGTGTGTGTGTGTGTGTGTGCGTGCGTGCGTGCGTGCGTGTGTTTGTGTGTGCGTGCGTGCGTGTGTTTGTGTGTGTGTGTGTGTGTGTGTGTGTGTGTGTGTGTGTGTGTGTGTGTGTGTGTGTGTGTGTGTGTGTGTGTGTGTGTGTGTGTGTGTGTGTGTGTGTGTGTGTGTGTGTGTGTGTGTGTGTGTGCGTGCGCCATTTGCGCGCGCTGCGGTTTGAACAGGAATGTCAAAAACTGGGAGCAATGAAAAAAAACGACCTTCGAAGTTCGTTAGCTTGGTAGATTTCTTTGAAATAAATTCGCACAGACTTACTGTGTAGCTTTGCGCTACAATGCATGCCTCATGAGTTTTCCCATAATTGATTTGCCATATGGCTTTTCAATACAACTTCGATATAAGCAGCTTTGATTGTCTATGGTTGAGTAATTTCCGTTGCTTCATATAGTTTGCTGAAAAATAGCCTTAACCGCTTCGCCTCATAAAACAAGCAAGCGAGCAAGCAAGCAAGCAAGCAAGCAAGCAAGCAAGCAAGCAAGCAAGCAAGCAAGCAAGCAAGCAAGCAAGCCAGTGAGCGAGCGAGCGAGCGAGCGAGCAAGCAAGCAAGCAAGCAAGCAAGCAAACAAACAAACAGTACAGGGCAGTAAAGTTTCAGTGGTTCTTTGCAGTTTATTCTTATTTCAATAATTCCGAACGTGTTTCAGAAGACCCAGAAACTGCCACGTATGGTCAGTCGCAACGACTACGCTGTGTTGAGTTTCAGAGCCGCTATTCCTCAGTTGTAGCTCAAAATGATGGGCAAGAATGACAGCTTGTTGTTGTCGGCTTCGAACGTTATCTCTAATTACATGCGCATCTAACATTCCCTCGGAGTTGGCAATGATAAAAGTACTCGAACTAATTAATAAAGCCTCTATAGCGTCATTACATGTATCGGCGATGCGTATAAGTAGAGTGGTAGTTCATACCTGGGAGCTACGCGCAGCACACGGTATTCCATAATGATCCTTTACATTGCCTCGGCACTTCTTGCCATCGCCGCTTCGACTGCTCAGGACGCCGGCGTGCCGGTAAGTATGGAAATGAGCACGTTGAAACTAGAGAAAATATTCCGCGCAGACACTCTTATGGGAGCTGTCTAAGTGATGCGTAAAGGTAGGTTTTTATTCTAGGTGGCAACCGTTCCTAGAACACTGTTTCCCAGTTGCGTCGATCTTTCATCTTCCTTTTAGCGTTCGTCAGTGTCTGGCACGACTTCCTCTGAACGCACATCCCGCGACCACAGAAACGCGAATTTGGCATCAAAATTTCGCACTTTAATTTGGCGGATGTGTCATCACGTGACGATGATTTTTTTTTTGCATCAGTTCTGTTGATACCGACGCCGATAGTCACTTTTCGCTTGTTATGAGGCCTCTTAGGTTTTTGATTGAATAAATTGTTTCGATGATAATAGCTACTGTGCTTTTCCGAGCTGTAATGGACGCTTGAGCGATTTTAAAGAATACCACGTGACTAAACACTTGCGGGCAGCGACATTCGCTCCCTCGAACATGCTACAAAAAAAAAAACGATCAATTCTATACGCGCCGACCTATGGCATGAGCGGGTCTTGAGCAAAACAGGTGGATCGCATACAACCATCTTGACTTCCACTTTTCTTGAAATAGCTTGTATGTTGAAGGAATCAACCAAACTGGGTCACAGAGACATGCGATAAATGATGCATTACTATTCTTGTAGCTCTGTCGGCGTTTTTCGTGATTTTAATCAACGCCGTGGGCGAGGAACTTTTAGCGGCACTTGGCGTTGTATCGAAAAGTAATAGGGAGGGTGTGAGACACCGCTTATCATTTTCGCTGGCGGTCTTTTCGTGCCTTCTGTTCGCATGCAGCCCTTGGTAACGTCCTTGAGGCCGCGAATGTTACTACGCGCAAAGAGCCCGTCACGTGATACTCTTTCAGGGCTCGCGAATTTTCTTAAAAATCCGGAAAATTTAAAATCCCAATAGCTATTCTCAAGGAGGGAATATCTTTTTAGAATTATTCGTATGAAATACAACTTCTTCACTGAACATTTTGTGTTGAAAAAGCATACTTCAAAAGTTGGTTAACTGGTTAGTGTTAATTAAGCACGCAAGTTATTTTTGGAAAATACTTCGAGTAAGCCAACAGGTGAGGAAACAATACTAATTTGGCCCGAGTATACGGAAGTGTTGCCTGCAGTTAATACAAGAAATTTCTTGCGGATCGTGGTTCTGTGTGTTAACGCCTTCCTAAACGATATTTGCGCTACGTACTACAGTGCCTACATAACAACTAGCGTTTTTTTTTCAGGTGACCACTAGCTCCGAGCTTGCAAATGCGCTATCAACATTGAGTCACGCGGTAGCTGTCTACAGCACCATTGACAGTCCACTCGAGCATTGCTTCAGCGCCGAACTGACAACACTTCGGCCGGAAGACCAGCTGGCGGTCTACGTTTACCACATAGAGAGTCCTCTTGGCTACATTGAGTAAGTTAACTTGTTTCGTGTTCTCAGTACGGTATCTTGCATTTGTTTATATTAGGTTATGTAACGTTCATGCGAAAGAGAAAGAAAAACAACTTATTGGATATTTTAGACGGCAGGAGCTGCTAGCGCTCGCGCCTTCTTTCTAAAATGTGCTTTCACCTGCCACAGTCTTCTTTCTGATGCCGCTTTGAAGTTGGCGTGCGCAGTGCCCTGTATCCTACGGCACGTGAACAACTCATTATATCCTCTTATTTTGTCAAGAACAGCGCAGAATTTCAAACGAGGATAATATGAAAAAGCAAAGTACTATCGCGCTCAGTATGAGCTACACCACGCTAGCGCGTGGCCCAGTGCACTGCAAGGTTCTACAATGGCACCGATCGTGGCATATTTTCGAGTTATTGGGAGAGTTTGGCTGTTCCTGTGAGTGCGCATCACTCCCAATCGCTTGCTTTCATCCTCGACTTCCTTTATTTGAAGGAACGTTTTGCCATTTATTTAGCTTTACTCAAGTAAAATTTGAAGTTTCTGTATCAAGCCACGGGACAATTATCATTTTAGAAGCTGATATCACGACATGGCAAAACAAGGGCGAGCGTGAAAGCCAGGGAAGGCGATGCGCATTTAAAGGAACAGCTAAATACTCCCCTGATAACTCGAAAATATGTCACGATCGGCGCCACTGTACAACATTGCAGTGCGCTTGGCCACGCGCTCCCGCGATGTAGCTCACACTGAGCACGATAGTGCAAGAGGAGCTCTGCTTTGTGCTTTTCCTCTTCGTATTGTCCTCGCCTAAAATTTCGCGCTGTTTTTGACATAATGACTGATGACGAATGCGCCCAAATCTACATCCTTCTGCAATTCACTTTATCCTTCTTCCGAGCTGCAACTGTGTCGTCAGAACGCTCGGCGAGTCGCGAACCAAGTTCTTTGTCTCCTTATCATAATTATTATTATTAATATTCTTTCTTAGGCAAACACTTTTTCAATGTACATGGATGCCGCCTTGCCCTTTATCGCGTGCGCCTATAGTAACACGGAAGAACATAAAACCACCGGCTGCAGTCCCTTCTATCTTCTTCGTGTTAGACCTCCCCGCGGCTTTCTTGAAACCATTATGCCTTTAGCTGCTCACGCGGACTCTTATTTCGCTCAGGCTAGCTTTCATGCTTAGCAAGTGCATCGCGTAGCTCAGCTCCGTACGTTGGCGTACCAGGAGCGTTCCAAGATCAGCTACGATTTACAAAATAAGGACGTGTCACAGTACAAAGGGGACACTGTTTGGCTTTGGACGCCATTTCGAATGCGCTGCGTGCACTAAAATTTCCTGGCTTAAAAAAAAAAAAATATATATATATATATATATATATATATACGCGTTAGAAACGCCGAAAATAGGCAGGCAAAACAACGTTCTAGGCCTCCAACATCGTAAATATAGGCGCCATAAATTTTAAGTGTGGAGCACTTTAGGGGGGCAGGGCTGTCGTATGCTGTCGTATGCAGTGACAGCATTCTGTCGTCGTCACTTAATGTGGTGGTCTATATCTGGGGGTCTTGCCTGTAAAGCAGGCAAGACCACCACATATAGCATAGGCAGCTGTCGCATATTGAGCGCACGCTCGCACCAAAGAGAAGTATTCTTCCTCATGTCCTTGGGGCGCCTTGATGATGATAATAACGCAGGCAAAACCACATACAGCATAGCAAGCTGTAGCATAATCAGGGCCCGCTGGCGCCAAAGAGAAGCTTTCTTCCTCTTGTTCTTCCAGCGCCTTGATGATGATATAAAGTGCGGACATTAGTACTATGGCTAGGGAAACACGACACACAAACCACGTATAAAAATTGAAAGAGGAAGGACGTGAGAAATATAAGGAGAAAGAAATAAAGAAAAAAGAAAGTAGGAAGAAAAATAGGAATAAATAGAAATAAGGATAAAATACACAGAAAAAACTGAAAAAGAGAATAAGAAAGAGAGGCGGAAAGACAGAGAAAACCGAAGAGAAACAAAGAAGGCTGCCCAGCTCCGCGCTTCCTTCAGGCTTGGCACCACTAGGGCGAAGCTGCCTTAATTTTTTTACTAAATAGAAGTAATTGCAAGCGAAGGCGTGCACGACCTGTATCTACGACAGGAAAAAAAATGTTTATGATGGCACAAAAACCAGTTGAACATAGCCGTGCAATTGTCCTTTTTCCTTCACGGTTCACAGAACATGGTCTCTCCGTTTATTCTCTGGGCACGGCCAATCAAGTGTGCACTGTCGAATCAACAACATACTGGATGTCTTTCTTATCAGCAGGGCTGAGAAAGGAAGAGCAGGAGCAGATAGCCAGACTGCTAAAAGACCAATAAAGAGGGATGCCTCCTATTACCAGGGTCAAATCGCGTAGAGCGAATTTCTCCCCTGGCGGTGAACACCTTAAAGAATTACTTACAAACAAAACAAAAGCCGTGTGCACATCACATTTTTCTTTCTTCTTTTGCTTTTCACTGTATTTTACCCTGACGGCCCTCTGCAGTTTTGCATTCGCCAAACGCTAGTGCTATGCCAGCGCGGCGGCGTACGCATGTAGGTGCGTTCCACTTCACTGCTACTAGCGGCTGTTCTCGGGGAGTTGTTTTAACTACATCTCATTGCCATCATACATTTCGCGCAGAAGGGACCATGCCTTGAAAGTTCGCGAATTTTCTTTTAAAGGTGACACTTTGCGTTATTCATTTTTTTGTAGGACCACGAGCGAGTGGAATTCTCTTCCGTCAAACATTGTTGAAATACAAAGTAATGATGACTCCTACCACGCTTTGTGGGCTGAAATGAATGACTGTTGATTTAGTGATGTATATCCCCCCCTGCTGTAATGCCTGCAAATGGCTATACAGGTACCGAATAAATAAATAAATAAACTACAGGTCTAGGCTGAATCACTAACATTTCGAAACAATGTTTCCCGATAACGTGAATAATGGTCGCAAACTGCAGCCGAAAGCTAAAATTGAGGGTGAATAGTGTTCGTAAGCACCGAAATTAAAAAAAAAAAGGCCTTGTGGGCATTGATAAGCATTTCGACAAAAACGACAAAATAGGCGTTTATAGGCACTATAAAACACTACAAAAGCCCTTCTTAAGCTCTAATTCATGCTCATATATCAAAGTGGTGCGATAGTAGCGCAAGGAGCAATACAGGCATTTGCCTAAAATCCGGTCTCTATACTCATCGCACCGGGTAGTGGCACAGATCGTCCATCCTCGAGGCATGTAGCTTATTGAAGTTACCCTTACGCAAATTTTGCACAGAGAAAGTAAATTACTTACCCTATATTCCGAGTTGAACGAAATATGCGGTCACAGCAAAATCATATCTGTTTTTGCAGGGTACCGCCTTTCTGCATCAATCTCAATACATCGGCTTCAGGTGAATTCCTCTTCGGTCCTTGCGGAGGTAAGAATGCGTTAAGGTATGGTCTACTTTCGAAATCATGGTAGTACTTCAGCAAGAAGTTATGAGATTCAAATGTAAACGATATTGACTTACTTCAGCACTAACATCCTACGGGGGTCCGTCTCGGTGTAACAGTGGCTACGGCGCTCGGCTACTGACCCGAATGTCGTGGGTTCGATCCCGGCCGCAGCGGTCGCATTTCGATGGAGGCGGAACGGTAGAGGCCTGTGTACTGGGCGATATCAGTGCACGTTAAAGAACAAAAGATGGTAAAAATTTCCGAGCCCTCCACTACGGCGTCTCTCATCATCATATCGTGGCTTTGGGGCGTAAAACCCCAGATACCATTATTATTAATCTACGGGGCTTAGTTATTTGCGACATGATTCTATAAAATAGTCAGTGCTAAAAATGATTTTGCTGTCCTGATATATTTCACTAAGTACACCTGCCCCTTCGTTATCGAGATGTGGTAGCTAGCGCTCTCGTTGGTGATGTTGCACATAAAACTGCGCTACGAAAGAAAGGCAAGGAAAAAAAATGAATACCGGGAGATAGAAATCATTTTTTCTTTGCGACACTCATTCTGTGGGTTATGTCAATTTCATCGTCCCGTTCATTTCAAGCTGTCCCACCAATGGGGAATTTGCATTTCAGCGAAGCATTTGTGCTGCCTGCCGGACTTTAGTTTCTTCGATCTCGCTCAGTCGATGTAGAGCCCCGGATATCGCTTCAGGGATACAGTGGAGAGTTTTTCTTTTGCGTCTGCTGTAACTGAAAAGTGGCACGAAATGCGAGAGCAAGAGCTAATCCTTTCCGAAGATGACAGCTGGAACCTATGACTACTGAGTTGGATACCTTTAATTCCTGATATTAATCGTGGTGCCTATTACGTATACCATTAAAAATTACTGCAGATTCACGAAGTGAATGCTGATGATGGAGCGAAGCTCCTTGGAAGGCTGCCTACGTCATTTTATTTTACTAAGTATAAAAGCTGATCGATGCGCTAGCGCTTCACGGTCTAAGTACGAGCGGCTCGCGCGCAATGCAATGCGCTGTACACGGCTTGTATGCGCCCTCTAGGTACGAGCGGCGCCGGCGCAACACCTGCGCGCGGTCGGTATGCGCGCTGCGTGCGCTCTGCGAATGGTTCTGCGCATGACGTCATGCACTTGCTCGGAGAGGAGTTTCGGAGCGGCGCCGCCGCAGCAAGAAACACCTGTGCGCAGTCGGTATGCGCGCTACGTGCGCTCTACGAACGGTTGCGCGCACGACGTCATGACCTGATCGATACGCTTGCGGAGAGAGGGTTTCGGAGAGGCGCCGCAGCTGTTCTGATGGGGACCTACGACGACGACGGCGACAACGGACATCGTGCGAGCCTAAGGAGCTTCGCTCCTAAAATAGTTGACTGGAGTATGCAATGAAAGCGGGAGAGAAATAAAATAGGAGTGACAGTTCTTGCTCACTTGAAGTGCCACTTTTCGTACAACATATGAATATCAGTCACGCTAACACGCAGTCATTGGAAGAGATAAGGTGGGTTTTGCTGCGGATAAGATGGTGTTTTCCGTGATAGGCGCCATAGGTGCCCATAGTTCCTCACAAGTGTATTAGGTGCGAAGCACCTTAGGGTCTCGGCTTGTCAGCGTCTAATGTCTTCACGGTGTGTCATGTAGCCATGGTCCATCATAAACGGGTACGCGCCACAAAAATGGGGTAAATCGTACTACTCGTCACTGGTCGACTAAAAATGAAGAAAGCAGTGTTCAGTCAGCCCAACAAATAGCCGGCGACGTTAGTGGAGCTGCAGGAAGGGTACCCTTTCTGTAGATGTCGTAGGGAACTGAAACCGGGCATGCAGGGAAGAAGAAGAAGAAGAAGAAGAAGCACCTTAGGGTAAGCTTCGAGAGGTGGGGGTTTAGCTTTCTTCATTAATAGCTGAATTAGTATGAAAGCTAAAATTTCGTACAGATATATGTCCTCAGAATGCGAAATATTGGCAGTGGATATCACATTACCAAGCTCCCTTCCTTTCTCCTTAGTTACTTATATTTTCCTGAGGGGGTACAGGACACACGACAGCTGGATATAGCTACAAGTTCATGGTGCAAGGAGAAAATTTTAGTCGGAGATTTTAACTCACATCACACGTCTTGGGGTTTCAGGACTGATCAGTGTGGAAAGCGGTTGTGGGAGTGGGCAACAGACAATAATCTAAAGTGCCTCAATTTAAGAACTCCCACATTTATTCGCAATCAATCCCGCTCTGCCAGCTCTTCCTGGACTACACTGAACTGTGCCACAAACAGTGACCACTTACCGATAAGTTTTGAGATTTCTTGCCAGACAATGCCATCATGTTCGCAAGTACGAGTCTTTGTAAATTATACTAAATTTAAAAAGAATCTGCAGACAGCGTTGACTTCTCACTCGGAAGAGAGCGATGAAATGTAAGCCATGATGATAAATGCAGTTATCAAAAGAGCCTACAAAAAAGCAGAATTGACTATTGAATCGACCAAGAGAGCTCCTTATAGTCCTTGGTGGAATGAGGATTGTTCAAGAGAGCACCGACGATGACAGGCAGCTTGGAAGCAACTCATGCATAATCAATCACCCAAAAATTGGGCAGGTTATAAGTTTATTGCAGCTGGTTTTAAACGTACGGTCGCCCTAGCTAAAGAAGCATATCACAAAAGACGTTATGAGTTCGTGTCGAAATCAAAAAATAAGAAATCACTGTTTCGGCATATGAGAGCTCTGAAAATCCTGCCGTCACCAGCAAATGTAAATTACGAAATTCTATCGACTCAAGAAATAACCAAATTCATAATGAGGGCTAAAACTGCGCTAAAAACACAAAGACAAAGACGAGGAAAACAGGACTCGCGCAGAAGCAACGACTTGTGCCAACCACTTGTCAATAAAACCAAGATTTTGTTTCGTCACAAGGACCGGTGCACACGTGAGTTGTTCGAGGCATTCAAAATTAACAATACGCGGGGTTGTATAAGTGAACCGTCGGTATCTCTTGCTGATTGTGAGCTAAAATATTTAGGTGCCACTTTGTGACGTGGGCGTATCTCTGTCCAATGATCCTATTTCATCAGATGTTCACTGTATATATGTCATCCTTCAAACATTAAACGTTCAGTTGTGAGTCTGCGCGAGTCCTGTTTTCCTCGTCTTTGTCTTTGTGTTTTTAGCGCAGTTTTAGTCCTCATTATGAATTTAAACCAACTAGCCCGACTCAGTGCTCTACTTCAAAATGACCAAATCTTTAGAGGTATTTGGTAAAGGCCTTGAAAGCCGATTTACATCGACTGTGTCAAACATCTGGCAGAAGTCTGTGATAACGACTGAATTTGAAGAAGTGACACTGTCTAAAGTATTCAGCGTGATTAGATATTTACCCTCTTCAGCTCCTGGCCCAGATGGAATCACAGTTCCTATGATTAAAATTTTATTCAAATTATCGCCCTGGGACGTACTCAATGTTATAAACTATTCCTTGAAGAACTCTTGGATACCACATGATTGGAAAATAGCGAAGATACTTCCCATTCTAAAGAAGCAAGGATCAGGTTTTACAATAGAAAATATCAGGCCCATCTCTCTAACGTCTAACATGGTCAAACTCATAGAGAGGGTTTTACATGTCAGAATAAGTATCTGGATGGTAGATAAAATAATACTAAAACCTAACCAAATTGGTTTTCGGAGTGATTGCTCTATTTGGTGTGCCCATGCTGACCTAGAGAGCCGAATACAGCTTGTTCGAAAAAGGAGACAATACGCTGCGTTAGTAACACTTGACATAGCAAAAGCATATGACAGTGTCGAGCACTCCATTTTACTGAACACTCTACATAGATTAAATTTTCCGGAATATATTATTGAGTGGGTGGCAGAATTCCTTAATTCGAGAGAATTTTATTGCGTGAAGGATGGCTGCTCCTCAACTAAATTCAAACAAAAACGTGGAGTGCCCCAAGGAGCAGTCTTATCTCCTGTGTTATTCAATGTAATAATGAGTACTATCCCAACTGATCAGGATGTGAATGTCTACATTTATGCAGATGATGTCGCATTTTTCGCTGCTGACAATGACATTTACTGTCTACAGCAAAAATTGCAAAGATACATTAATATGCTAGAAATTTGGCTGCAGTCGATTGTACTATCTTTAAACATCAATAAAAGTGCGCTCTTGGTGTTTCCATTGGCAGACTCAGTTTCAATTTCAGTAGTTTATAAACAGGAACCCATTCAACAAGTGGATTCTATCAAATAGTTGGGCATCATTTACAATAAAAAGCTTAACTGGAGCCCACACATAGAGTACATAGCTGCAAAGGCTCAACGGGCTTCAGGCTTATTGCGCAGGCTGTGTAACCGAACATTTGGGTTACGAAGGAACACCATGATAATGTTGTATAAAATGTACATGCGGCCAATACTGGAATTCGGGTGTATATTATTCTCGGGTGGCCCTGCTTATAAAACAAAACCTTTGGTTCTCCTGGAGCGAGAAGCACTGGGAATGTGTCTGGGACTCCCCAGATTTGTGGCCATTAAGGAAGCGCGCCTGCCTACACTACTTTGTCGATTCCGTATTTTAACGGTGCAAGCATTTTTAAAATTTTATAGCTTACCGGCAAGAAGATCTGAATACGTCTTTATCACTGACCCAGATGCCTTCTTTCTTGCTCATTGGCCACGGTTTCACACACCCCAAATAATTTTTGTTCAAAAGAAACTAGAAAGGTTAAATGTAGACATTAGAAATGTAATTGTAACTAACGGCTCGAATCAAAATATTACGATAGAATATGAAGATATTTTCCCACCATTATCTAAATTTCAATCTCGCAGATTCTTAAATAACAGGTTACAAGATTACCTGGTACATGCAGACACTAACAATATAATAGCTACAGATGCTTCTGTGAATGATGAAAAAGCAGGCGTAGGAATTGCTTCCGAGTTACTTGGATGGTCATTCTCAGTGAGGCTACCTGATTTTACTCCTGTTTTTGAAGCCGAGCTCCTGGATATTATTTTGGCGCTTCGAAAACTCCCTTCGAATGAAAACAGAGCAATCATAATAACAGATTCTCTTTCAGTATGTGCAGCTCTTGTAGCTTCAGAAAACTCACGAATCCTAATGACATTCCGCACATTAGTACCGTCTCGGCTGAAACACCCTAAAGTTACTGTGGGTTCCAGGTCACTGTGGATTAATATTAAATGAGCTGGCCGATTCCTTAGCCCGAGCATCGTTGAAGGCCCAATAATCTCGCTACTTCCAGAAGTGGAATACATCATCGCGATCAGATATAGAAAAGAATCTATTTGTACAGATATGATTGAAACAATTACAAAATCGACAGAATATTACCACCTCAAATTTCCATGGAAACCTCAGTGGAGTCAGTCCAGAAAGCTTGAAATTTTGATTACTAAATTTAGATGCCGTGTGCCCCCTCTAAATCTATATCTACACAGAGCTGGTCTGGCGATATCCCCCCTCTGCCCATTTTGCGAAGAAATAGAAACTATTGAGCATTATTTTTTATCATGTCGACGATACACATTACTTAGAAAAAGACTTCTAATTATTCCATTCTTGAGGCTAGGTATAAGGTTAACGGCGGAAACTGTACTAAACTTCCGTGCCTCTATCTTGGGACATTGCCACAGGGACATATTTGACGCTGTTTGCCAGTTCATGCAAGCCACTAAACGTATTCCACTTTAAATCTCTAATAAATAACACTGAAATAACATTAATAAGTGTTTCAACCCAAATATTCTAATTGTTGGGTGAAGTAAACTCAGATGTCTGGTCTTTACAAAAATTCAAAAGTTTATTATTCGATTGTATTTCCTTTTTCTCTCTCTCTTTGTCATTTTATTTATTTTTTCAAGATATTTATAACCTCTAGTGCAGTTGTAGTCCAAGGGTAACACTACGCTTTCTTGGCCAATCCCCCCAGAGTGGGTACGAGCCATAAAACCCAGGCAACAAACAAACAAACAAACAAACAAACAAACAAACAAACAAACAAACAAACAAACAAACAAACAAACAAACAAGCAAATAAACAAACAAACAAACAAACAAGCAAACAAACAAGCAAACAAACAAACAAACAAACAAGCAAACAAACAAACAAACAAGCAAACAAACAAACAAACAAACAAACAAGCAAAAAAAACAAACAAACAAACAAGCAAACAAACAAACAAACAAACAAACAAACAAACAAGCAAGCAAGCAAACAAACAAACAAACAAGCAAACAAACAAACAAACAAGCAAACAAACAAACAAGCAAACAAACAAGCAAACAAACAAACAAACAAACAAACAAACAAACAAACAAGCAAACAAACAAACAAACAAACAAGCAAGCAAACAAACAAACAAACAAACAAGCAAACTATTAAGACGTTTATTGGCGGGCACTCGGCGACGATGCAAGGCAGCGACAGTCAAGGCGGAGATCGACTCTCAGCACGAGCTGCTCTTTTTCATCGAAGAGGGCGACCCACTAGAAGGCGCTGGAGAGGACGACCCACTAGTTGCAAAGCTTCGCTACAATTACCCCGGGTACGAAAAGGGAGCCGCCTGGCGACCTAACAGCTCGTTACTATGAGCGGGTCATGGTAGACCTTGAGGCGCTCCACGTTGACAATGTCGCGCCCTCGACGGCGCATGTCCGAAGATGGTTCGATGGGTTCAATCAGGTAGTTTACAGGGGAAGTGCGTTCGACGATACGGTAGGGGCCTTCGTATTTGGGCAGTAGTTTTGAAGAGAGGCCAGTTGCAGTGGTAGGGATCGAGAGCCATACGAGCGCCCCAGGGAGGAACGTGGGCGCAGAAGTGCTGGTGTCAGCGCGCATGCTCTTCTGCCGCTCTTGATCATGTGTGGTAAAGGTCTTTGCAAGTTCTCGACACTCTTCAGCAAGCCTGGCTGTGTCAGAAATAGGCGCACACTCAGATGGATCCGGCTTGTATGGAAGTATCGTGTCGATGGTGTGCGACAGGGTGCCTTCCATATAATAAGAAGAACGGTGAAAAACCAGTAGTGCTCTGAGGGGCGGTATTATAGGCGTAGGTGACGAACGGCAGAATGGCATCCCAATTTGTGTGATCGGCGGCGACGTACATGGAGAGCATGTCGCCGAGCGTACGGTTGAAGCGTTCGGTGAGGCCATTCGTCTGCGGGTGGTAAGCAGCAGTTTTGCGGTGAACAACGTTGCACTCTTTGAGAATGGCTTCGACGACTTCGGACAGGAAAACACGGCCTCGATCACTGAGCAGTTCCTATGGTGGACCGTGACGCAGGATGAATCGTTGGAGCAGGAAGGAGGCCACATCACGCGCCGTAGCCGCGGGGAGGGCGGCGGTTTCGGCGTATCGCGTGAGGTGGTCTACAGCGACGATGGCCCAGCGGTTACCAGCCGACGTTAGCGGGGAAGTGGCCCATACAAATCGATACCAACGCGCCCAAACGGCCGGGCAGGACAAGGTAGAGGTTGCAGACCTGCCGGCGACAGGTGCGTTGAAGTTTTGCGGCGCTGACAATCTATGCAGGAGCGAACGAATTTCTGCACGTAGCGGTACATTCCTCGCCAAAAGTACCGTTGGCGAATGCGGTGGTAAGTCTTCGATACTCCGGAGTGCGCACATTGCGGATCAGAGTGGAACGACTCGCATATGTCAGCGCGCAGACTGCGGGGTATGACTAGTAGCCACTGGCGGCCGTCACTGTTGTAATTGCGTCGGTGGAGGAGGTCGTCGCGAACGGCGAAATGGTGGGCTTGACGACGCAACGCGCGGGTCGGTGGTGTTGCCGATGTATCAGTCAGCAAGTCTATCAGTGAGGCAATCCATTGATCCTTGCGCTGTTCGGTAGCGATGGTATGCAGGTCGATGGAAGAAACGGCAAGGTGAGACGCTGAGCTGTGGGCATTGTCGTCAGGCAAGGGAGAGCGCGACAGGGCGTCGGCGTCAGCATGCTGGCGTCCGTTGCGGTACAGCACGCGGGTGTCGTAGTCTTGTAGGCGAAGTGCCCAACGGGCGAGACGGCCTGAGGGATCCTTCAATGACGACAACCAGCACAGTGCGTGATGGTCGGTGACGACATCAAATGGGCGACCATACAAATAAGGTCGGAACTTCGTAAGGGCCCAGATGATTGCCAGGCATTCTTTCTCCGTGACGGTGTAATTGGTCTCGGCTTTTGTAAGCGTACGGCTTGCATACGCCACGACATATTCCGGGAACCCTGGTTTGCGCTGCGCAAGGACAGCGCCGAGGCCAACACCACTGGCATCCGTATGCACCTCTGTAGGGGCCGTAGGGTCGTAGTGGCGTAGTATGGGAGGCGACGTCAACAAACGACGGAGCGTTGCGAAAGCGTCGTCGCACTTTGACGACCAGGAATGGAGAGGCCCGTTACTTCCGAGGAGCTTCGTCAGCGGCGCTATGATAGTCGCGAAGTTTCGAATGAAGCGCCGAAAGTAGGAACACAGGCCTACGAAACTGCGCAGTTCCTTGACGGACGTCGGCTTGGGGAACTCGGTCACGGCCCGAAGCTTGGCTGGATCGGGGAGAATTCCGTCCTTGGACACGACGTAGCCGAGTATTGTCAGCTGCCGTGCTGCAAATCGGCACTTCTTTAGGTTCAGTTGGAGACCGGCGTCACTCAAGCGCATCAAAACATGTCGCAGGCGTTGAAGATGCGTGGAGAAGTCCGGAGCGAAAACGACGACGTCGTCGAGGTAGCACAGGCACGTGTGCCATTTCAGGTTGCGCAGAACGGTATCCATCATGCGCTCAAATGTGGCGGGCGCATTGCACAGCCCAAACGGCATGACGTTGAATTCGAGCATGTCGTCGACTTGCTCGTTGATTACACGGCGTTCTGTGGGAGATACGCGATATGGACGTTGCCGCAGTGGTGGTTGGGCGCCTGTGTCGATGTGATGCGTAACGGCGGACGTGCGGCCGAGTGAAGGTTGAGCAACATCGAAAGAAGAGCGAAATTCTTCCAACAGGCCCAGAAGCTGGGAACGCTGGACCGGCGTAAGGTTGTCGGGAATGGAGGAACCAAATACATCAGCAGATGATGAAGGAGATGTAGAAACAGCACTGAGCGTACCGGAACTTGGGCAGGGCGTGTCGTAGGGGTTCATCCATAACTTGTGCGTCTTCGATGGGTTCCACGCTGCCGAGACATTCCCCTCGCACCAACGTAACACTGTATGGGGATGAGTTCGTAACAAAAACAGAGGTGCTGCCGTGAGTGACTTGAACGGTCGCGAAAGGAACCAGCAAGCCTTTCCTCATGAAAACACGGTCAGACGGCGAGAAAAGTGCAACGGTGTCGGAAAGACTGGCGCAGTAGACCGACACCGCCGTTAACGAGTTTGCAGGCACTTTGGTGTCGTCTCTGACGAGTACCTTGCTTGCAGCCGATGGACTGTCGGCCGGCGTCAAATCAGCGAATGGTGAGAGCTCTATTTCAGCTGGTGCGCAATGAATGACGGCGTCGTGGCGTGAGAGAAAATCCCATCCTAGGATGACGTCGTGAGAGCATGCAGGAATTATGATCAATTCAACGGCGTGCATCGCGTCCTGAATCATGAGGCGGGCTGTGCACACCGCTGTAGGGTGAATGCTTTGGGCGCTGGCTGTACGGAGGGGAGAGCCCGGAAAGTGGCGTCGTCACTTTGCGCAGTAATCGGCTAAGTTTTGCGTCCATGACGGATACGGCGGCTCCAGTATCTACAAGGGCAGATGCGCGAACACCGTCCACAAACACGTCTATCACGTTCGATGGGCTTCTCTGAGGGCTTTCGCAGTTCGACAGCGTCGCAGCCCTTGCCTCGTGGACTGCGACGACTAGTTTTCCTGGTCGCGTGCGGGCGGACGTGGCCGCATCGGCGACAGTGAGCGACGTCGGGGAGACTGTGAACGGCGTGTAGATGGTGCGGGGCCGGACGTCGGTGACATAGGCGGCGGTTGGTCATAATAAGAGCGGCTGGATTCGCTGGGAAGGTTGGATGCGACTCGAGGCTGCTGCACGCGATTGCAATAGCGTGCGATGTGACCGGCGCAACCGCAGGCAAAGCAGATGGGGCGGTTGTCGGAAGTGCGCCATCGGTTCGCGGGTCCCATCCATGTCGCAAAACGCGATGGGCGAGGCGGCTGCTGATATGACTGCATGGTGGGCGGCAGTCGGGGCACGTGGACGACGTCGGCGTATGTATGCGGCACAGTTGCGTCGAAGGCCTGGGGTCTGGCGACGGCTTCGGTGTAACTCAGCGGGCCAGCCACAGGAATCGGTGGGGGGTGGCCTGGCTACAACTTGTGCGTAGCTTAGTGGCGCAGGTACTGGAGGCGGCTGGTGGTATTCAGGCATGACCTCCGCGATTTCCTGCTGAATCGCTCGGCGGAGGGGAGGCAGAAGCGTAGTTGACGGCTGTTCGACATGTTGCGGTGGAGCGAAAGCCAGTAAAGAGATCTGGCGGGCAATTTCCTCACGCACGAACGACTTGATTTCGGCGAGCAAGGAGGGGTGGTCAGAAACGGCCGACAAGCCCGCGAGGTCAGCGTCGCGTGACGGCGGTCGACGGGTCATCAAGCGCTGCCGGCGCAGCTCCTCGTAACTTTGGCACAGCGTAATGACCTCTGCCACAGCGCGAGGGTTCTTGGCCAGGGAGCATGGTGAAGGCATCGTCAGCGATGCCTTTGAGGACATGCGTGATTCTGTCCGACTCCGACATGCTCGCGTCCACTTTCTTGCACAAGTCGAGGATGTCCTCGATGTAGCTGGTGAAGGACTCGCCGGACTGTTGTGCTCGTTCACGCAAACGCTGCTCGGCTTGCAGCTTGCGTACGGCAGGACGGCCGAACACGTCGACGACGGCGGTCTTAAAAGCGGGCCAAGTCGGGAAATCGGATGCGTGGTTATTGTACCACATGCCGGCCACACCCGCGAGGTAGAAAACGAGGTTGCCGAGTTTGCCTGCCTCGTCCCATTTATTCGGGACGCTCACGCGTTCGTACATGGCGAGCCAGTCCTCGATGTCAGTGCCATCCGCGCCGGTGAAGACAGGAGGGTCGCGGATGCGGGGGACACCGGGACATGGCGTCGGCGCAGGAGGAAGCGTTTGCTGAGCGGCGTCTTGGGGCATGGTAGATGGCACGGTACGGGATCGAAGCTCCAAGGGCATCGAATGCGGACCGAAGTTGTTTGAAGGGCACAGCACTCTCCACCAAATTATTAAGACGTTTATTGGCGGGCACTCGGCGACGATGCAAGGCAGCGACAGTCAAGGCGGAGATCGACTCTCAGCACGAGCTGCTCTTTTTCATCGAAGAGGGCGACACACTAGAAGGCGCTGGAGAGGATGACCCACTAGTTGCAAAGCTTCGCTACAAAACAAACAAACAAACAAACAAACAAACAAACAAACAAACAAACAAACAAACAAACAAACAAACAAACAAACAAACAAGCTGCATTCCGGCTCGCTTTTCCGACGACAACTGTGGAGCGGGAACTTCCTTCCCTACATGCCCGGTTTCAGGCTTGGCACCACTAGTGCCTCATGAATGAAATCTCTCTCAAAACACTGCATGTTTCGCCCCTCTCCAGGTTTCACTTTAGTGGAGCAGAAGTACCCTTCCCTACATGCTCCGCCCCTCCCCCCGTTTTTTGTTACCCAGTGCTCCTTTACCCTTAGCGTGCTTAGCGTGCGCTGCGTGATTCTGAGCGGTCAGTTAAAGCACCGGTGTTATGTCGTTGAATTTCGGATGCCGCACCTTCTTTTGCGTAATGAAATCTCTGACGCCGTATATTTATCTCCACAACGAACACCCGTAGGAGCATGGTCAGCCAAAACTTGTCATATACAGTCGCACGCCGTTACAATGATTGCTTCTACTGCGAAATAGCCTGTATAACGGAGCATGCAATGTGGTTTGGCGGGATTTCTACCTTTCCTATTTCTTGTGAACGCCGCTATAGCGATGACCAATATAGCGAATGTGCCTGTTCAAAGAAGCGATTCATGCGTTCCTGAGAGCTGAATTGTTATTTCATAACGAATACAATTAGCCGCACACGTAATACGCAGCAGCCAAAATAAACGTAGCAATGTGGCTGCAAGGTCATTCGCGCTAAATTTGAAGTACTACAATATAATAATAATTGCTGGGGTTTAACGTCCCAAAACCACGATATGAATATGCAAGACGCCGTAGTGGAGGGCTCCGGAAATTTTCGATCACCTGGGGCTCTTAACGTGCCCCTAAATCTAAGTACACGGGTCTCAAGCATTTTCGCCTCCATCGAAAATGGGGCCGTCGCGGCCGGGATTCGATCCCGGGACCTGCGGGTCAGCAGTCGAGCGCCATAACCCAGGTAGCACAAAAGCGATTTTAAACTGCTACGAAGCGGATTGGCCAATCCAAAACGGACGTCTTCTAACGGATGCTTAAAATCCGTTCATCCGACTGTAGCCGTCTTCTATCTCCGCTAATGTCCGGCCTGCAGAAGGATTGTAGAGGTTCTACAATCCTTCTTTTTAAGAGGTCAAAAAAATCTGTTCTTCTAAGGAGATACTCGACGACCACCAAAGGCCTTGAAATGTAGGGATAGAAACCTTCTACAATCCGGATTGTAATGTCCGTTTTCATTCTATGTGCTTCCTCACTCACATTGTTTCCCTTTCCCACGCTCCTAGTTTTGTATTTCCCCTCTCCCGAATATGCGCTCTCTTTCCGGTACTTATTCGGGGGGAGGAGAACGAATGGCTGCCGGCAGATTATTCGCACTTAAATGATGCGGGAGGCACAAGTAAAGCGACAATATTTTTATTATATCACAAGTGAAATTACAAGAACGGCCATAAAAAAACACGCAAGTCTAGTAGGACCACTGTTCACAGCAGGAAAAGCAGAGCAGAGCTGCCAGGATTTATACATACTGCAATAAGCTCGTATGTAGAGACAAAAGCGATACAAAAGTGATACTGTACAAAAGTGATACGACTCGAGTAGCAAGGGAGAATGAACTTAACTGGCTAGGGAGGTTTATCGCAAATTTCGTGCGCAGTTGTTTGTTTGTTTGCACACACTAGATGTGCAAAAGCGACAATCAACAAGAAATCAGTTGCACAAGCGCTGCCCCCATAATCTATTCCAATTTGATAGAACATAATCACAGATCTGAGTAATGAAGCAAAATACAGAGCAAAGGCAGCACTTTCGATGTAGGCATCAGTTCCCTGCTAACAAGCTTATAAATGGTGGCAGCATAAACCTAGCTAGTACAAACATTAAACAAAAGAACAATGGCAAAGGTTAAAATCAGATGCTTATTGAAGTGACAAATGCCAAAATGTACGTCCGAGCTACACAAATGATGGCAGTAAAGTGCACGTCCTAACATTTATCAGAACAAATGTTGCACAGCTTAAAATCAGGTACATAGAAGCGAGCACAGGTATGGTCACCACCTCGCTAGCGCCCCCTTGTAAATGACGTCGCGTGAATACCTCCTAATGAATGACACATAGCATCTACGACATATTACAAGGCGCGCCGACGACTGGCCGAAACGGCTCACCAGGGCGCCCCCGCGGTGCGATTTGTTGAAGTTGCCAACGCACACAGACACAGAATTTCACAACTGCTTCACAAAACTTATTAGGTCACAGAATTGTTAACGTTGTGTGACCTTTTGTTTGCGTAAAAGTCCCCAAGGAAAAGAGAAAAAGCAGAATGTTTTGGCATCTATCTTTATTCATGTGAGAAACAGCCAATAGCCCCATCAAGAGAGAAGTCATAACTTAGTTGGTGCAGCGCTTGTTCCTGAACATCTAGGGTAACTATACAACCTGAGAAAAAATAGGAGAAAAGGAAATTTTCTTATATGCATTATTACCTTACAGACGATAGCGTAAAAAGGCGAAAACTCGATAACATTGTACGGTGAAAGAGAGCGAGCATGTTATAATTAACCTGGCGTGAGCGACGTGCTGGAGTACTTTTCAATTCTGCTGTGAGGTACCGGGTTTAAAGAGAAAGGAGGAAACCAATAAAGAAGGGGAAATATAAGCCACAAGTTCCAACACGCGCGTCGAGACCGTCAA
This sequence comes from Rhipicephalus appendiculatus, assembly GCA_030522465.1. Classification (NCBI taxonomy): domain Eukaryota; kingdom Metazoa; phylum Arthropoda; class Arachnida; order Ixodida; family Ixodidae; genus Rhipicephalus; species Rhipicephalus appendiculatus. The sequence continues at coordinate 26,367 of JALIZH010011393.1, forward strand.
GGTCATCACAACACTGAGAAAAAATACCGAACTCCTCGCCTTGAAGCACGCCTTTGGCTATCATGCCCTAAGAAATTCGCAACTAATAGAAAAGCGCATTCAGGCCTTCGTCATATGCATATTTGTGCGAGAAACGACGAACTAGTACATGGTCGTTACAAAGGTACTCGCATAGGCGTGCGCACGAGAGAGGCAGAGGGGGGCGGCCGCCCCCCCCCCCCTAGTCCCCTAAGAACCTAAGAGGGGGGGGGGGGCGCAAAGTCGGCCCCATACATTGGCTTAATAGTGAAGGGGGCGCTGCGACGAACCTTCCCCCCCCCCCCCCCCCCCCTGAACGGTAACCCTGCGCACGCCTATGGGTACTCGTCTCCACAATTTGTTGCAGTGACACGAGAAGGCACGTGACACATATGTGAAACTTCAAATTTCTTACGTGGCACACGCATCCAAAGCTAATTTATATCTTGAAACTAGCTCCATCAAGCGGCCAATAAAGATTATATACAGTCAGTTTACTGAAGTCAGGTTAAGTAATAAAAACGGTTTCGTTCATGTGCGTTCAAACATGAACGAAAACTATACCCTAAATTTATGTTAGAACAGCTAAATAATTTATTCTCCATGAATCAAGCAGTTACGTACTACTGAAATATGTCGCACAAGCCATTCGTGATACAACGCAACACATTTAATTTTGAGTATTATTTTATTATTGTTGTGACTTACCTCCAATATGACAGTAGCCGGTGGTTTATACCGAATACGCAAATCCAAAGAAAAGTAATCGCACATCAAGGTGCATGTCGTGCCCATCTCTCCAGTATAGAAGAACGGAAGTTCTGAGAGCGCTCCACTCGCAAGACGAAGCGTGCATCTCTCCGTTGGGAATCAAACGGCACTAGGCCCTAACCGTCAGTCCGCGTAACAGTCACTCCACAGAGACATACTTGCATTCGATCGGGCCAATAAGTTGTACATGCAGTGAAGTACAGCTTCTTCACAGATGCGTCCATAGTCTTAAGAATCATGACACAAGCAGAAAATAACACAAAACAGGACGTGACTGACGCGCGCGACCGCACATGCTAAATCGACGAGCTTAACTGACATTGCAGAAGCCGAAGCAGTTGCGCGGATGGATACAAGCTCAATGCTAAAGAGCTCGGGAGGACTCAAGCTGTACGTTTATCGCTGCCAGTAAATTACGTAGAGTTTTTGAAGCCCTCGTCATTGCTGACACCACCACACGCCTTTATAATTTCGCGCGTTACTTTCTTTATCGCAATGAGAGAAGGCGTGCGCAGGCTCGAGTTCAAATTTCTATTCACGGTGGTCCATGCATGTCCGTGCATGCATTGACCAAATGACGCGTGATCTGCTGCTTGGCGAAAAAACGGCTTTAAAAATCCGCCTTCTAGCGGTCTTTCAAGTTCCAGTTACATTCCTACTGAAGTCGACTTCTTATATCCGAATTGCTGACGGCTAAGAAGATATATTCGTAAACAACACAAATTATAAAGAAGACGACGCTTGTAAGCGTCTTTAAAAGTCCGTCTGATAGCACGGTTTTTTGTGTTGATTATATCCGTCCTGAAGTTGACTTCTTCAATCCTTCGTGTAGACGGTTTAGACCAAAAATCCCTTAACAAGACGGATTATATCTCTTTTGTGCTGCCTGGGAACCACTAGACCGCCGCGGCGGGTCGTACTACAAAAAGTAAGAAAGGCGAATAAAAAGGGATGAATGAGATCGGCACAATCCTCCGTCCTTTGTGGTGCGGCGTTGTGGTTTGGCTTGAATCGTATGTATCTATCTCTTGTGACTCCCCGAAATTCGCGCCGCAGCACTCCGTGAACATCGATGGCATCAGATCGGTGGTGGTGGCGCATTCAATAAGTCATACCACTGTGCAGAAGAAAATTGCGGGCTCTTAGTACGCTTATCTACTTTATTGAGGTCATTAAAATGCACGATCCATATTGCCACGCCCGCTCCTTTCTTTCTATTTTCGTGTTACGGTCCCATTGGAATGTAACTGCTGCCTGCGCAAAGCGCGCCCGAATGACTCGAACTATCTCGACAATGTTGGAACCTTCCGATCAGATTACGAGCTCAATGCGAACGTCGGAGTTCTGCAACTTACGCGGCCGCTAACGATAACGCTGGAATCTTCGACGATACGCGTATAAAAGCCGACGCGCTTGACCGCTTGTCAGTTGTATCGACGACCGACGCTGTGTGCGCAGATAACAGTATACAGCATCATAGGCGGAGAGTACGGGGGGCTCGGGCCCCCCCCCCCAGGCGGCTTCACGGGGGCAAAGCCCCCCCCCCCCCCGGCGCCTGCCTGGGATATTTTTTAAGTGCTTGGCTTAGGTCCCCGTCCATTGACAACGAGCGTTTGACCTCCTGTCTGGCAGCTATTTATTACACAGGGGGCTGTTTATACCCGCTTTTTCATTTCAGGCTTTTAAAATTCCGATCATGGACCACTCACAAGTGAAACACTCAATTAATAATTCCCCGCAAGAGATTTGTATGTGCAGAATATGTTGTGTTGACAAACAACTGAGGCGACCTCCTGGTGTTCTATAGTGGTACAAAATTGTATTTTCTACCACCTGAGAATTATCTTTGGCCATCACAAATTGAAGATTAAAGCTTCCTGTACCAGCATTAGGCCACTGTCTTATGTCTGGTGCACGTTTTAACAAAGTAATGCATGACAATAAAGAAAATAGGCGGGTCCCACTCATTGTGGGAATCGATTTTATGTGATGCAGTCACCGAGTAGCAGCCTATACGGCATTTTTCGCTTTGAGCCAAGCGTTGCGAGGAGGATCGATGTCTTAGTATAAGTTGAAAAAATAAATCGGGAGCCATCACAAGAGATATTCACACTGATATTGCGGTGTAAGCGCCAAAGAGAATAATGTGGTATTAAAGTCTTTAATTATATTCTTTAATTTAGGAGGCGGATATGCTCTCTCTCTCTCGATATATATATATATATATATATATATATATATATATATATATATATATATATATATATATATATATATATATATATATATATATATATACGTAGATTATGAAGAGTCTGGCTTCGGTTGCCGTAGAACAAAATAGGAAAAATATATATACGCTTCTAAAAAACTGTTTATTGGTGACGTTTCGATCGGAGACCGATATCGGAGACCGATATATATATATATATATATATATATATATATATATATATATATATATATATATATATATATATATATATATATATATATATATGAAGTGACAGGGAGAACAATGTAGAAGACGAGTAAGCCGGGCCCCGACCCCTCCGGCAAAAATGAAAACTCTCCGCCTATGTACAGCATGCATTACTTGCTGTAATTTGTGTATCCGTTTCACTGCCACAAGCTCGGCCAAATAAAGAGTTTCACCTGGAAGACACCGACTGCTCCCTTCGTCCACGCCACGACCCCATGACAATTTAAGGAAGTGACGTGTGTAACGAACAATGATCATAGTCCGAATCGCTTCGTGATAGGGTTTTTTAGATGTGAAGCATCTTATGGCGAAGCTTAATCCGGTGGTGGTGGTGGTGGTGGTGTGCCGGCGTGACCACCCCTTACTGCGCATGCGCAAACCTTTAAAAAAAAATAAAAAAATAAAAAAAACCTCCTCTCCCCCTCTCTCTCCTCTAGGCATCCCTCCCCGCGGCAACCACACCCTCACTGCGCATGCGCCTCCCCTCCTCTCTCCCCTCCTACGCTCCCCCCCCTCTCTCCTCTAGGCATCCCTCCCCGCGCTCCCACTGCGCATGCGCGTCCCCCCTCTCTCTCCTCTAATACGCTCCCCCCTCTCTCCTCTAGGCATCCCTGCCCACAGCGTCCACACCCCCACTGCGCATGCGCGCCCCCCTCTCTCTCTCCTCTCCTACGCTACCCCCCCCTCTCGCCTCGAGACGCCGACGCAGGCAGCGTCTGCTAGCGAGTTTCTTGGTTGAAAAAACCGACTGCTCGCGCTGCACAACCGTTCATTGTCGATCCCGTATATATGGCAATGGATCTTGACCTCCAATGTGGTGCCGGTGGGATATTTCTCCTGTGCGTTGTTGAACAATAAAAATTCGCAGCGTGCGCGTTAACTAAAAGCCGACTGCGGGTCTCTGTGTCCAGTCGGAGTCTTCTGTCTCTCATTCCCATTAGCAGCGATTGGCATGTTCCAGTAGGAAACACCGCTCCATCACTGCGTGCTTTGCGCCTCCTCAGTTTTCTCTCCTGCGCAACGCTGCGATAGCGCCAGCGTCAACGCCACCGCCAGTGTAAGCGTTAGCGCCCGCTGCTTCACATCTACACATGGTTCCCTTTAGCGGGAGATGGTGTAATTTTTTTTAAAGACGATAGTCTTTCTTGGGATACTTGCCGTTGTCAGAAGGGAGGGGAGTTGGCGTCCCGAAGGCGCCTCGTCCCAGAGCTTACATACTCATCGACCCCTCATCATCCAATACGTTCGCCCCGGCAAGCTTCCCGCCCCGGGTCACAGGGCGGGAGTTTTTTGTTTTGAGCAAACGGTCCTACCCGGACAAGGGTGCCGCGCTCGCACGGCGCAGAGCGCCGAGAAAACGCGACAAGTCCCGTGGCCCCACGCCAACGAGACGGCCGGTGCCTTCCCCAGGCAAGGGGGGCTCCTCTTTTCCACAACAACCGCAGTAACTGTGTATGGAGCTGCAGCCAATCCGAACCACCTGGCAGTGTGAGGCTGCCGAAGCTCCCGTCCGATGTGGACGAGTACGCTACCGTCCGGCGCGACAACGAAAGTCGGCGCGCACGAGTCAGACGTAGCAAAGTCGTGCCTGCTGTTTCCGTTCCAGCGAGAGGCGTGGATCAGAGCGCAAGAGTGTTGCGCACGCAAATAAACGGAGAAATTTTGGTCTGTTTCTCTGTTTGTCGGCACGTCACACGATTCAGCTACCCGGCCAAAGTTTAACCACTTTCTCAGCGCCCGGCCATCTTGCACAAGTATTTTTGTTCATACTTGTGAACATTGTCGATCAAAAAGCAAATGTTACGCATGTCTGAGGAGCAACGTCAATAAATAGGTAGTATCTGGTATGTTTCTTTATAAGAAAATACATAGATACGTAATTATGAAGACCCCAGCGTTTATTAGGCTGCGCTCAAAAAGCGACGCTATGCACGAAAAAGCCCTCGGCCGACGATATGTTGCTGCTGGGTTCTGCACAAGGTGATGTTTCTCGACAGCACTGCCAGATGGCGTCCATGTCTCACGCAGCGCCTCTATTTTATCAGGGCCAGCCAGATGCGGCCGATTCAACAGCGCCGTCTGAGGCAAGGCAAAACAGTGTAGTACGGCCGGCAGAAGACTATCGTCTTTCGACGACATTTGCAGCGAAGCACGCAGATACGCGGCCAATTTTTCTGTAGTTGCCTTCAAACAGTACCACCACAACGGTAAAAGGAAAAACAAAGCCTGCAAAACAAATTTTAGGGGCGAAGCTCCTCTTAGTCTAACCTTGTCCCGCGTCAGGCGTAACCGGCAGTATCCCGTGATAATGATGATGATGACGCTGATGACCATGAAGAATAAGCGCGTTCCAGACCACCTCTAGTTCCCATCGTGTGCACCGAGGAAGCAGAGGGTCCCGCAGGCGGTGTGGCCATCTATGTCAAGCAGAACACTGTAGTAAAAAAAATTGAAGGACACTTTGTACATTCTAAAGTGTGTTCGGCGAAAGCGTGTGGCCGTTCCACTGACTATGCCATGTCTTTTTTCTTTTACACTCTCAGTGGGATGACACACAAAGCGATTGTGTGCGTGTTTTCTTTTTTTAATTTTTTACCGCGAGTCGCAGCGAGACGCCAGACTAATCTTCCTCCGTTCGCATGCGTTAGTATTTTCTCGCGCTCTGTGCATCGTGCAAACGCCATTAGCGTTCCAGCGCTTAAATTGACGGACCCTTTGTAAATTCGAAAGTGTATTCCGTGAACGCCTGTGTCCATTGAGACGGCGTCGGTCAGAATGATTGCAAACGCAGGGCACAGCGAAGCTACGCAAGCAAAGAGCGAGCGCTGTAGAGTCCGACGCGACCGGCGTCCGTTTGCGCATACCGGCGGCCACCTGGCTCCGTGCCAGAGCTCGGATGGACGGGACGGACGGACATGGACGGACGCACAGACAGACAGACAGACAGACAGACGGACAGACGGACGGACGGACGGACAGACGGACGGACCGACGGACGGACAGACGGATGGACAGACGGACGGACAGACGGACGGACCGACGGACGGACGGTAGGACGGACGAACACCGGACGGACGGACGGACAGACGGACGGACGGATGGACAGACACACGGACGGACGGACGGACACCGGACGGGCGGACAGACGGACACTGGACGGACGGACAGACGGACGGACGGGTGGACACCGGACGGACGGACGGACGGACAGACAGACAGACGGACGGACGGACACTGGACGGACGGACGGACAGACGGACGGACGGGCGGACAGACGGACGGACAAACGGACGGACGGACAGACAGACAGACTGACGGATGGACAGACGGACGGACACCGGACGGACGTGAGCATGAGACATTAAAGACTTTCACCTTAAAAGGCCGTCCACCACCACTACAGTCACTAGAGGCATGGCCGAGAGCATAGAGGGGCAGCTTAGCAATGGCTAGGCAGGTGGTGTCTGTCACCCAGGTTGGCTCCATTCCTTGATCTTGCTTGGATGTGCTTGCGGGGGCTCAGTCCGTCCCTCCTTCCCGCGTCCTACACCCCTCCAGAGCATGCGCGTCCCCTCCACCTCTGTCTCCTCTCCGACGCTCACCCCTTTCTCTCCTCTAGCAATCCTCTACTGTACGGAGCGGCCCGCACGTCCCCTCTCTCTCCTCTCCTACGCTCACCCCCCTTTCTCTCCTCTAGGAATCCTCTACTCTACGGAGCGGCGTCCGCGTTCCACATCCCCACAGCGGATGTGCGTCCTCTCCTCTACGCTCACCCCCTCTCTCCCCTCTAGGAATCCTCTACGGAGCCATATAAGAACCCCTATCCCTCCACTTCACCGACCATAAAGCCGTTATAATGAAGGGGGACCGGAAGCCACGTCTAGCTACCATTTACGAATAAATAAAATTTCTTGTATATATACACACAGTGTTTGTCACGTCTTTGATGATGTACTGGACGAAGGTTCACGGTTTACCGATGAACCTCCAGAGCTTCGCCCACTCATTATCATTCACTCCGTGGATATGCTGTGATTTTTAAAGACGATAGTCTTTCTTGGGATACTTAAACGCAAGAATTTTGGTCTGTATGTCCTTCTGTCTGTCTGTCGGTAACCCGATTCAGCTACTCGGCCACAGTTTAACTAATTTCTGAACGCCCAGCCATCTTGAACTGGTGTTTTCTTCATACTTGTGAACATATTCGATCAAAAAGCAAATAATACGCATACCTGAGACGCAATATTAATATGTAATTATCAGGTCGTGTGTTCTTTTATTAGAAAATACACAGATACGCAATTCTAAAGACCCTATTGCATGCACTGCGACGCTTTGCACGAAAAAGCGCTTTGCCGACGATGAAGTCCAGCTGCTGGCAGCGGCCCTTGGTTAAGCACAAGCTCATTTTAAGGCGAAAGCCGCTTTGCCGACGATGAAGTCCAGCTGCTGGCAGCGGCCCTTGGTTAAGCACAAGCTCATTTTAAGGCGAAAGCCTTTAATGTCTCATGCTCACGTCCGTCCGGTGTCCGTCCGTCAGGTGTCCATCCGTCCGGTGTCCGCACGGCGTCCGTCCGTCCGTCCGTCCGTCCGGCGGTAGTGCTGGTGGTGTGCGTCCTCACCACCCTTACTGCACATGCGCAAACCCTCCCCACGCACCTCCTCTGCTGTGCTTCCCCTCTCTTTCCTCTAGGTATCCCTCCCGCCCGCGGCGTTTACACACCCATTGCGCATGCGCGTCCCCTCACCCCTCTCTCCTCTAGGCATCCCTCCCGCGGCGCTAACACCCCCCATTGCGCATGCGCGTCCCCTGCACCTCCCTCTCCTACGCTTCCCCCTCTCTCTCCTCTAGGCATCCCTCCCCCGCGGCGTCTACACCCTCACTGCGCATGCGCGTCCCCTCCCCCTCTCTCCTCTCCTACGCTCCCCCCTCTCTCGCCACGCAACGCCGACGCAGGTAGCGTCTGCTAGCGAGTTTCTTGGTTGAAAAAACCGACTGCTCGCGCTGCACAACCGTTCACTGGCCACCCCGTATATATGGCAATGGATCTTGACCTGCAAGGTGGTGCCGGTGGGAGATTTCTCCTGTGCGTTGCCGAACGATGAAAAATTCGCAGCGTGCGCGTTAACTAAAAGCGAACTGCGGGTCTCTGTGTCCAGTCCGAGTCTTCTGTCTCTCATTGCCCAGCAGCGATTGGGATGTTCCAGTAGGAAACAACCGTCCATCACTGCGTGCTTTGCGCCCCCCAGGTTTCTCTCCTGTGCAACGCTGCGATGAGCGCCAGCGTCAACGCCGCCGCCAGTGTAAGCGTTAGCGCCCGCTGCTTCGCATCTACACATGGTTCCCTTTAACGGTGGATGGTGTAATCTTTAAGGCGAAAGTCTTTAATGTCTCATGCTCACGTCCGTCCGGTGTCCGTCCGACCTTCGTCCGGCGTCCGTCCGTCCGTCCGTCTGTCTGTCTGTCTGTCTGTCTGTCTGTTCGTCCGTCCGTCCGTCCGTCTGTCCGTTCATCCGTCCATGTCTGTCCGTCCGTCCATCCGAGCTCTGGCACTGAGCCAGGTGGCCGCCGGGATGCGCAGACGGACGCCGGTCGCGTCGGACTCTATAGCGCTCGCGCTTTGCTTGCGGAGCGTCGCTGTGACCAGAGTTTGCAATCATTCTGACCGACGCCGTCTCAATGGACCCAGGCGTTCACGGAATACACTTTCCAATTTACAAAGGGTCCGTCAACTTAAGAGCTGGAACGCGGATGGCGTTTGCACGATGCGCAAAGCGCGAGAAAATACTAACGCATGCGAACGGAGGAAGATGAGTCTCGCGTCTCGCTGCGATTCGCGGTAAAAAAATTAAAGAAGAAAACACGCACCCATTAGGTTTGTGTCTTATGCCACTGAGAGTGTAAAAGAAAAAAGACATGGCATAATCAGTGGAATGGCCACACGCTTTCGCCGAACACACTTTGGAATGTACAAAGTGTCCTTCAATTTTTTTGGATGTGAAGCATCTTATGGCGAAGCTTAATCCGGTGGTGGTGGTGGTGTGCCGCGTGGCCTCACTGACTGCGCATGCGCGAACCCTTTAAAAAAACCCTCCTCTCCCCCCTCTTTCTCCTCATCCCTCCCCGCGGCAAACACACCCTCACTGCGCATGCGCCTCCCTTCCTCTCTCTCCTCCTATGCTCCCCCCTCTCTCCTCTAGGCATCCCTGCCCGCGGCGTCCACACTCCCACTGCGCATGCGCGTCCCCCCCTCTCTCTCCTACGCTCCCCCCCCTCTCTCCTCTAGGCATCCCTGCCCGCGGCGTCCACACTCCCACTGCGCATGCGCGTCCCCCCCCCTCTCTCCTCTCCTACGCTCCCCCCCCCTCTCTCGCCTCGCGACGCCGACGCAGGCAGCGTCTGCTAGCGAGTTTCTTGGTTGAAAAAACCGACTGCTCGCGCTGCACAACCGTTCACTGGCCACCCCGTATATATGGCAATGGATCTTGACCTGCAAGGTGGTGCCGGGGGGAGATTTCTCCTGTGTGTTGTTGAAGAATAAAAAAATTCGCAGCATGCGCGTTAACTAAAAGCGGACTGCGGGTCTCTGTGTCCAATCGGGGTCTTCCGTCTCTCATTGCCCATTAGCAGCGATTGGCATGTTCCATTAGGAAACACCGCTCCATCACTGCGTGCTTTGCGCCTCCCCAGGTTTCTCTCCTGTGCAACGCTGCGATGAGCGCCAGCGTCAACGCCGCCGCCAGTGTAAGAGTTAGCGCACACTGCTTCACATCTACACATGGTTCCCTTTAGCGGGAGATGGTGTAATTTTTTCGATGGCGTCCATATCTCGCGCAGCGCCGCCTCTTTCATCAATGCCAGCCAGATGCGGCCAATTCAACGTAGAGTAGGCGCTGTCTGAGGCAAGGCAAAACTTAGGGCCGGCACAAGACTATCGTCTTTCGACGACATTTGCAGCGAAGCACGCAGATACGCGGCCAATGTTTTTTTTGGCCCGTTTCTGATGTGTTTCCGGACTTTCCTGCCAAGGTGCTATACTTCAATGGCAAGAACTGCCTCATCGCCACTGTTGTTCTCTTTGGGTATCGACGTAAGTAAATCACGCTAAACAAATCTGCGCACAAAGGCGTATTGGCTCAAGCCGGGCAATACAATCGCCTCACACTTAATCAGCGCCTTGCGTGATTCTTGAAGAATCGTCCGTCTAACATATTTGCAACAACCAATTTACTGCGATTTCCTTGCCGAATGCCGTAACAGTACTCGTTCTTTTATTGCGATATGAATTATATGGACAGTCTCGACGGGGTTTTGCCGTCACCGTGGCCGTCGCCGTCATGTCGCGTATGAAGTCCAAATTGATAAGAGCCCCGTGCGCGTCGTACGTTCCACCAGCGGGTAATAGCGGGTGAGCGGGAGCAATGAACGCGGCTGAAGCGGAGGTCAAACGAGCCGGCCCAGCTCCGTCGCTCTGAAGCGCATGCGATGAGATCCCCCCAACTGCTCAATCGGCCCCGCCCGTCGTTCGTTAGCGTGAAAAGACGCGAGGGGGGGGGGACCCTCGAGGGACCTTCGATTTTAGGAGCGCGGTCGTCGGGGGCGCACGCGTTATCTCCCCTTCTCGGCGGCCGACAGCGGCGGGCCTGTATACCCTTCTACGTGCTGCGCTCTCACCGCGAAGAGAATGTGGTGAGCAGAGTGTCCTTGGAGCGGCCGTATTCTCTTAAATGAGCGTTTTCTAGAGTTGCGTGAGATCGGATCCAAAAGAGTTAGCTGCCAGCCTCACTTCGTATATAACATTACAATTTGTTGCTATCGCATTCATTGCTTCACCCTTGCAGTGAAACTGTGACTTTTTTACGCTCTCTCCCGCCAGGGCGGCTGTGACAGCGGAGCTTTATGTATGAGCAATCGGAACCCCGGTTGTTTCTACGAACTAACTGAGTCTCGGTAAATTCAGCCCTTAAATCATAAGCAAAAGTCTTGCTAGAATATCGCCATTAGTCCATAACGGCCGGTGCAAGTCTGTTTCTGCGAGGAGTGTGAATATGTGCGTGTGTCCTCGCCCTCCGCCTCTTTCTCTCTCTGGCCCTCTACCTCTAACTTTGAAACTCCTCTATCCCTTTCCCCAGTGAAGGGTAGCATACCAGTACTTCTAGACTGGGTAAAATCCCTGCCTTTCCTCTCTCCTTTGTTCCATCATTTCTAGGTAGAATAAAGCTTCTGATGGTGAGCGAAGGCGTCGGTTACGGGGCGAAGGGAGGGTGCACCCGCATACTTTAGTAGCTCTTATAAACTGTAGTATTTGGTTCTACACATGTAATATAATGCTGGATTGAACCTTGCGCAAGCTTCCAAATATTGATCAAAACACTGACAGGATTAATTCGTATGCATCAGTCCGAATGCACAGTTAGTGAGGCGTGGCTCACCACACCCGGTTGTGTCGCCCCGTCCGGGCAAATGGGAAACGTCCGCCTCTGCTGATAACTTCTGGTTAAGTGAAACGACTCTTGATGCTTTGATGTGTCGCTTTTAACTGCGGGGCTGAACGTTGCAGCAAGGTTTTGTGCGATAATGATCTGCAGTTTTGTGCGATAATGATCTGGGTCGATCTCGTTGAGTCTAGAGGATAAGTTTTTCTCTATTATCAAAGTTTTCATTGATAACGTCGCTCAAGAGTGCTGGCCCTGCATAGCCAGCGATCAACAAGTAGCTGCAAGCAAGCCCAAAATTATTTTTTAACGGAGTCATCCTAACTGGGGAAGACGTCGATTGCTTGGTATCGAAGCACGCAGGCACGCCCGAGTGAGGTGAATGAAGTGGATATGAACACCGAGTAAACATAAATAATAAAAAAAAAAATCCGCGTCTGCTGGACTTGAACACTAGGCCTCTAGATCCAATTTCCGCTGTGCTAACATTTGCGTCATTGACGCTTGCCACATCACGCGGAATACGATGCCTTTAAGAATGTCTGGCGCTCAATGACGCGCATTCAGACGCTTGAATTTCCCACCGCGCTCACGGATGGCCATGAAGTGGCCGTTGAATCGAATGTGGGTGCGGATAACTATTTATGGAGGGACTTCATCAGGAACAATTGCATCCACGTTGACTGATAATAATCATCAGATGGTCGCTACTGCAAAAACTGGAAAGAGCAAGAAAGAGAAAGAAATAGATAAAGAGAGAGGAAGAAATAAGTCAAAATATATATAGAAAAAAAAGACGCAAAAAAAACTGAAAAAGAGGAAAAGAAAGAAAGGCAGGAGGAAAGAAAGAGAAAACCGAAGACAAAGAAAGAAGGCTGCATAGCTCCGCACTTCCTTCAGGCTTGGCACCCCTAGCGCGAAGCTGCCTTAATCTTTTTATGGTTTATCCTTGAGTTAGCTTTGCAACTATTTGAATTTTCTTGATCTTTTTTGTGTGGTTCAGGGGTATTTGTCCGGCTGGCTCACGCCAAGAACACACGAAGGAACGCGGGGGTATTCTACATCGCCCAAATGCTCAGGCCATCACTATTTTTCTTCTCGGGAATGCTTTTGCGGCCATGACCCGCACGTTGCAACTTAAATAGTAGATTGCCACACTTTGATTCCTGGCTTGAAAAGCATGAAGGAGTGCGCCGACGGTGGCGTATACGCATGAGCAGGTGGCGTCATAACGATGGCACTATTGTGATTTATTCTGAAGAGCGCTAAAGGACGGGACAATGAAATACAATGCACAGGCGTAGACTGAAACAAAATGGTTGATTGGGCGAGTTGGTGTTCCACCATTGTTTTCAAGCACGAGCGCGATACGTAGACAGGGACCAGAAAGACACGGACAAGCGCTTGTCCGTGTCTTTCTTGTCCCTGTCTACGTATCGCGCTCGTACTTGAAAACTAAAACAAATTTTCTTTTATTCAAAGAGCATATATACGAAAGGGCGATGTGCACACGCCACAATTCTTCCACTGCGATGGCACGTGGAAAAAGCACCGAGGAACCGCAGAGTGCGCACGTGTGACACATAATCAAATGTACAAGCCTTTCAGGTAATGAAGGTATTTTTCAATTAGGCTGAGTGATGGAATGGTTACACACGTGGGTCCTCTCCTCTGCATCGCTATTACCTCAGCGATCAAAACCTGGTGGTTACTCAGCGCCTGTGTATTGTTTTTACTTGTCCCTTCGTTTGACGTGCCCCAGAATAAGAAACAATAATTGCTCTATCGGCAACCCTCCTGCGATAACACTAATTTATGCTTTTCTGGTCCTCCGTGGCTCAACCAATGCAGTCTTGCGAGTTCAAAACTGTTCTAGCCGTCGGTTTTGCAACCGCTAGAAGTGTTCTAGCTGATCCCCGACTGTCCCGAAGGTGCAACCATGGCAAGACTAGGCATCGCGGGTAACCGGAATGGTAATTGTCGGGGCAACGGCATAAACATTGTGTTCCAAGTTAAGCACGTTCCATCAGCGGCGGTGGTACGTAAGCTTACCTACATTCGTCACTTCTAAATGTTACTTATAACAGTTACTAAGCAGGGATTCCACTGTCCGGTGCAGAGGGGCCTTCCACCGCATGCCCTGCGCCTCTACGCAAGCGTAGCAGCCTTATAAATAATAAAAGGGAGAAGTTTACGCTAGTCGTGTAAAGCTTAACCCTTCGAGACGCTATGTACACAATTGTGTACATGATTTGTTTTTGCGCCTTGTATCAACTAGGGGCTAAGAGAGAGCGAGATACATTGAGCTTCAGATAGATTGAACCTGCTGCATAATAAATTTGTCTTTTTGTCTAAAATGTCTAAAATTTGTCTAAAATGATTTAACTTCATTTCGCAGCGTACTGTTGCGCATGATCACATTGCTAAAGGCACTACCCCGTTCGACGAGTCGTTCGATGAGCCGCGTCCTGCGAGCCATGTTAAAAGTATACTTTTTCTCTGCTCTAAATGGACATAACAAAAAATGAATTTGTACTATATTTATAGCCCGAGATTTCATTCTATTTATGCCAAAAGAGAGCATGGATGACTTCAGGATAAACAGATATTTAATTACAACTTAATTAGAATAAGTTACTATAACACACATAAATTAACATATTGACATTATTTTTGTTGCAATAGTATACTGAGGGAAATTGAAATTGAAATTTATTCTGCGACAAGAACACGTTACGAGGAGGGCAGGTAAAAGCTGTGAGAACAGCTTGAGTAGCCCTGACCCCCCTAGTACACAGGGTAGCACAGAAGACGTGCGGCTAAATACAACCAAAATAAAAGAAGAGTATGTTTCGGAAGAAATAAAGAAGAGTATGTTTCGTGTGCTTCGGAAAACATTTCTTCCGAACTGTTCTTCTTTGTAGGTTTTATATATTAATACGCCGTGTATGTGCCGGACTGAGATGAGGGAAAAGAAGTGTGGAGGTTGAAAGAAGATATCTTCTGTATACATTGTACAGGTCTCGCCGGGTAATTGGGCCCTTTGTGCAAGAGTCTGCTCAGCAAGCTTCTTTTTCGCAGCTGTGTTACTGAAACACTTCGTTATCTCATCAACAAAGCGTTCCCATGTAGTCAATATGTCTTCATGGTTCTCGTACCAGACGAGTGCAACATCGGTAAGGTAAAATACCACGTGAGACAGCTGGGAGACAGCATCCCATTTGTTGTACTGGCTTACCCGCTTGTAATGCTTCAGCCATGCGTCCACGTCTTCGTTAGCCTTCCCAGAGAAGGGTCGTGGCTCTTTGTGATGCGGCCAAGAACTGCTGGGCGCTGGTTCCCGAGTGTCTGCGTCATTAGGCATGATGGGCAAGGAAGGAGGCAGGCCGGCGAGGCGACGACTTCGGCGAAGTCCGAAGGGTAGCGGTTCCGTCGTTGGTTTTCTTACCCCGCACCTCCACCACTCTGTTAATAAACCCCTAAACCCCTACTGTAGACGTTACAATATGTATAGTCGTGAGTAATATGGGATGCAACACTGAAAATGACTCTTAAAGGACATAGTGGGTAAACAGACCTTGCAAGCGCAAAAGTGTCAATGGCCTCAAAAGCTCAAGAGGAAACGTACCTCTTGCGCTACCATGCATGATATCCATGTCATTACATTACAAGGAAACGTGAGTAAACACGAATTCGGTGTTCCAGCTTATACTGCTTACGATATTACCTACATACACGGCCAGGCGGCGCCGACGGTGACGGTAAAAGCCCGCCAAAAACCAGCCGAGGAGGAATACAATTGACGGAGAGGAGAAATATGTCTTTCGCGGTCGAGTTGTCTTAGAAATAATGCGAAATTACTACTCAATGGCATATTAAATGGGTTACTGTAAGGACGTACTAGTACTCAAACAAGTTGTTGCAATAGGCGCATCACATGCTGAGGAAAGATCTGGCGATGCAGCATGCCCTGAATATCACGGGTCTTTTTCAGCACAGTTGCCTAATTACATATATATCTCGTCAGCATGTCACAACATTGATTGAAACCTCAGTGCAGTGCGAAGCCAATACCTATATTCGAGCGTCACAGAAACAAGCGTCGCAGTTACATGTAGCCTGTCATGTAACTACTTTTGTAGCGATGATACCTGTTCGACTTTTTTCTTTGCCTATTCCAGAATGCATGATGGGAGTGACGACAGAGTTCAAGGATTCTGTACCAGAAGAATGCGTGCAGCAGTTTGACCAGCACTGCGGCCCGAAGAGGTACACCCTCTACAACAAAGAAGAATGTGCCTAAAGAAGTTTGCCCGTCGTTCGTTTGCTTCACCAGTTCATGTAGATCCCGCGGCTACTGACCTGTTTAGGATGGTGAATAAAACACTCGTGCGTCTGTTTCTTCGCAGTGTTACTGGAATTACTAAACTATACTCTGTTTCACCACTACCGTTCAGCACTGCCAAAGCTACGGGGTGTAAACAAGCCACACGCTTGCGCAGGAAAACATAGATCCATATATAATTGCCTTGCAGTTGGCAAGGTTGAGACATTTGCCCTTCTTTACCATCTGCTTCTCCACATCGATAACTAATTTGTTTATTCTTCATCGCATTTACGTCGTATTTCTTTAATTGTTGTATCAGTAACCATCGTTAACTGTGCTTAAAAATCAACATGGCAGCGCCCATGCAGACGCGACCACCGGCTTCGATCCGAACATGCCCTTGACGGTCGCTCAAAAAGCTCACAACAACAAATGAATGGTGTAATGAGCTATCGCTTTGCGCCATCTCACGATCAGGACAAAGCATTAGGTACGCTCTGTCGTTGTTGGCAAGATAAGCTATTGCTTTACCCACGCCAGCTAAGCCTAACGCACGGAGAATTCCATCACGGTTCATGGAAATAGCGGAATGTAGTCACGAATACATCGCTGCCGAAGCTCCAAGACATAAATCTAAAGCAAACACAAGGGTCTGTTTGGAACTTACGGGCCACAGAGCGCACGACGACGACGTGATAAAGTCGAGGCGGAGAGCAGCAGCCTCGATGCGTGCAGCCATGTTCTATTTTTTTCGGCGCTGCCGTCTGCTCGCTGAACGTGTGCGCGCACACGGCAGGGGGGATGCTAGCAGACGACGCGGCGCGCATGACTACATGTGGAGGGGCTAATCACCCTTCCTATTGGCTAAGGGGCCCTGTAGCCTCCACAGTGCTGAAGGGAACTTCTGAAACAGAGTATGGGGAACGTGCACTGAGCCGGTGGCGCCTCGGTGTGGGAGTGAACGAAAGGAATTGGCGTGTTCCGTGCAGCAGCCGCCCCATGAGCGCAGGCGTGTCAGGTTGTTAGCGGTGCTTCGCAATGTCGCGTATCAATTGCTGTGTCGTAAAATGTGCCGATAACTATAAGAACTACGCACCTGGAACAAAATTTTTTCAGTTTTCCGCCGTGACTGCTTCAGAAACCGGCGGGAACACTGGATTAGTGGACGCCACGCGTAGACGTCCGCAGGGTTCCCCTTCAGAGGGGGAGACGGCTCGTCGCAGCGCCTCCCTTCCCTATTAAGTCAATGTATGGGGCAGACTTTGCGCCCCTCCTTAGGTGACTAGAGGGGGCGGTCGCCTCCCTCGTGCGCACGTCTATGACGCCACGTAAAGCAAGTGATCCCGCGGGCACGTTTATGAAGTACATGCTGTAGCTAGTTCGCTGTGAATTTACTCTCCACGCTGGTTAACTTATATTTTTATCGTGCTGGAGGAACCGAGGGGCATCCGGAAAAGTGATCTCGAGTCTGTAGTCCACAATTCGTTGGCGAAAAGCAATCGACAGATCCAGCAATTCTCCCTAGTACACTTCTGCTGTTTTTCCCCCCGTATCGCAATTCGTAAACAGTAACATTAAGGAAGAAGTCACGCATGCCAGGCAAAATGCGTCGCAGACCACGAGAATTTCAAAATTTATTCCCCATGTATTCCCCACGCCGTTCTATTGCGCTACGTGACAGCTGAGATATCGCATGCAAAGCTGGCACGTGACAAATTTATTCAAGGACCCATGCAGCCCGAGCAACGCCTACAAACGGAGCTGAACTACTGCACAGAAAACTTCGCGCAAATACCACGCATTACTAAATGCAACACGGGCAGTTCGGCGACCGTACGTATTACTTGCGCGCATAGGGGTTGTCTAACACATGTCAGACACAAATGGCATCGTTTACTCAACAATGACCAGACAAAATGGCAAGGAATAATGTCTACAAACATCGATGGTGACGGTCTATGCTTCGAGCCTTACGCTGGCCGGCCGCGCGAATCACCCTTTCAAAACACTCTGCCGCGCGTCTGTGCTACGTCACATCGAAAACATGATTGATTCCGTAAATTTATGTGCTTTCTCCTCGTTTGGGGCCCCAGAAGAATCATGCACTGATAACTTTCTGGGAGCCTACCCGTTTTATCAAACCTGTCACCTTCGCGCACACGCACTTGCATACAATGCGGGCGTAGCTGACGGAGAGATGACGATTCGTAGCACGCCAGTTGACACTGAAGTGGCCGCAAGTCGCTACTCGCGGCGCTGACGACGCATAGGTGCAGTGCACTGCTGCGCCCCCTGTAGGTGCTGCACGTTTCCCATAGTATTGGTAGTAAACCTCGCCACCGTCGCGCTCACGTAAAGCAGCAACACCTGGCAGCCATGAGACCTTTGGCGACGCGTGCCTCGAGCGCTTTACCTCGGTGAATGACTGCTATTGGAGATTTTTTTTTTCAGCAATCATCCTCACTCTCATCCAGTTTTGTCCATCTTAGCCACATAGAAACTCTAGGTCGTTAGCAATAGCGCCACTAACGACGTGGCAAAGGCGAAATCCAATCCTTACGCAATGGTTGTGGAATGAAGCATGCGGAAAGCTTTGTCAAATGTGCCACGAAAGTGGTATATGAAATACCGCTTAAATGTGGAACGTCCTATGTGGGACAAACTGGGCGCTGTGCGAATGAGCGCGCCAAGGAGCATGCTTTGTCACTTATAGAGAAGGAGCGCACCTGCCCGCTCATTGCGGTACGCGCTTAGGATGCGAGCCTTTGCTCAAAAAAATAAATATTTTAGGAAAGAGCAGCACCAAAGTAGAACAGGAACTCTTGGAAGCATTTACGCTCATCACCAGAGTTCGACACCGCAAACTAAGTAAGCTATGTAGTCATTTTAGCTTGAAAGCGGAGGTAGTTCAGGCGGCACATGGTCTACGCGCTTCATTGCAGCGTGTTGTGTCGAACACGAACAGAGAAAACCTTACCCCTAACCGACTTCGATCGATCGATCGATCAATCAATCAATCAATGAATCAAAACACCGTTAGTGTGACACAGACACCGGCAGGAATCAGTAGCCAGGTCAACTGCTCGACCTCGTGCTTCTGTTTCAGCTTGTTTTTCCAGCGCTATTTTAGGAGACTATACGCCAAACTACTGTTACCCGCTGAAAAATGGCTATAATATGAAAGCCGAGACAGAAATGGCACAACCTGGACAAGTGTGGCCATCTATCTCCAAGGAACACAACTATGGCGAGTATATCGCCCTTTGTTTCATGTGGGACCAATTTTTGTTGATGACGAGTATATATAGTCGTCATCGGTCATTTTGGTGCAAACTCTCATGAATATATTCGTCAACAGAAGCGAAAGGGTTAGTAATCGTCAAAAGTTTACCATTAATAAAGATGATTGAAAAAGGTCGGCCAATAATAATCCAAAGATGAGAGGTCAAAAGGTGCTACTTTGTAGGCGTGGAAATAAACTCTTACGCATGCAAATACCATGTGAGCGTGTCCGGCGTCACGCTTACGATTTGCTGCCATGCGTGGAAGCTAACTTCGTTTTGTGCCTTTCAGCTTCAATAAACAACTCACAGTTAGCGCTCCTCTGTCTCCCATGCATAGGTCGGCAAAAATAAGTGAAACTCACTCAGACTCACTCAAGAATTATATCTCGCGCTTTGG
Organism: Rhipicephalus appendiculatus; assembly: GCA_030522465.1. Lineage (NCBI taxonomy): Eukaryota > Metazoa > Arthropoda > Arachnida > Ixodida > Ixodidae > Rhipicephalus > Rhipicephalus appendiculatus. The sequence continues at coordinate 46,082 of JALIZH010011393.1, forward strand.
ACTCACTCGGACTCGGACTCGCCAAAAATTTTTTGAGCCGCACTCACTCGGGCTCACATTCACGAAACTTTTCTTCAACCGGACTCACTCGGACTCAAACTCACCAAAATATTACTCACCCTCACTCACTCAGACTCACACTCACGGCTCAATATGAGTCTGAGCGAGTCCGAAGTGAGTCAACTCATGAGTGAGTTCGCCGACCTATGTTCGCATGTTTTTTTTTTTTTTCATGCTTGATCGCCAACTAGTGCAATTGTTTGAAAAGCCATTGTGAAATTTAGCCGGAGAGACCGGGTGAAGGCTTCTTTGTTTATCGCAACATTGCTACCGTATTGGCAAACAAACATGCACGCTTACCGTTGCCCCAGGGGCAGTGCTGAAAGGTGTGCGTCGGATCTTTACCCACGAACAGCGTAACGATTGCCGGGCGCGTGACAACGAGAGGTGGGCGAATTATGCAAAGATAGAGCTAGATAATCTTTGTGGTTGCCAGGGTTGAGTTGTCTGCTGCAGGAGGCCCTTGGCGACCAATCTTCGCGTGTGCGCAGCGCAAAGGGAAAAGAACTTCAGAACCAATGACCGCGTCACGAACTTCTCGACGCATGTGACAAATAATGGGTGTTGATATCCACCAAATAAGAAGTGATATTTGACAACAGTGAACAGCATTTCCAGACACCCAGAGCTCGACCAGATGACGAGTTCCAGCTCGCACGAAACCGGGAAGAAATAAATAACGGTTACTCCCTGTCTTCAAGCAAGTCAGCTCTGAAATCCACTCGGAAGAGCACAGTCAGCACGATTAGTTTTGCACCAGAACTCACTACCGGCAACCTGAGACGGCTGAACAAAGAGTAGGTCTCGGTGCTTCTTGAAGCGGTTGTGCCAAATTAAGCAAGTAAAATGACAGTCAACTCCGGAAAAAGTGTACTGGCTATTGACGTTGCTCATGAGACTGCACCGAGCACATGGAGTAAAATTACAGAATTTGAAGGCATCAATATTCAGTGTATCCCATGCACTGGACAGCGGTATCACTACTCGTGTCATCTACGACGTGGACATCTCTATTTAAGCCCTAACATGGCCAGTCTGGTGAAGCCACTGGTAGATGGCACAGCTGTAACTCATGTGTGTCGCATGGGCTTATCCAGCTGTGCAAAGCTGACATTCCAATGGGGAATATCTGCCCTTGCATGTCAAGGTAGGCCACTTTCGGCATCCTGTAGGACCATTTGTTCGAAGGAGGCCATTCTAATCCACAACGACGCACGTTCGTGTGTTCGCGTCCTCTGGTACGAAACAATAGCCTTTTAGCAAGCTAAAGAAATACGGTAGGCAAATACAGCACCGAATGATGGTACCGCTCTTCCTTTCCCGGTCGTTGACCTCTTGCCAGTGAAGGCACCCGAACACCACAAGAGGTTTTTTAAGAATTAATGTGGGGTTTTCACGCCTCGTTGTTACCGGTCAACCTACACATTTTTAACGAGGAAACTGTCGCGCGTGTGTGTGTGTGGGGTGGGGGGGTGGGGGGCGTATTGTCACTGCAATTGGGAAAGGCTTCAGCGCAATGAATAGTAAAGGAGGTGTGCCTTACCGCATTTGCGTATCGTATTTCTTTAGCTTGCTAAAAGACTAATATGGCGGCGGCACGGTTAATGGGCGTCAACACCCTTATAACGTGAGGCGGCGCTTGCATCGAGGCACCTTAAGCTGCCCACAAAGAAAGCGTCAGCTGTTGCAGTGAACTTATCCAATTAAATGCGAAGCATTTCTTTGAGTACTGCAGACAATTTTAGCGCATCTATCTATCTATCTATCTATCTATCTATCTATCTATCTATCTATCTATCTATCTATCTATCTATCTATCTATCTATCTATCTATCTATCTATCTATCTATCTATCTATCTATCTATCTATCTATCTATCTATCTATCTATCTATCTATCTATCTATCTATCTATCTATCTATCTAGCCGCCTACGTCTGGGTGTTCTCGTGAACACCCCCTTAACTTGGGCTAAACCAAAATTAGTATGGGAGGGTAAGTTGGTTTGACGAATATGACTCGCTGGTGATGGCATGAATAATGGTACTATTCCGTCGCGTACGTCGTCAAACCCTTTCATTCAAATCAGACTTACTCCTTCTACCAACTGACCGTCAAAACAAACACGTTCCAATGATCGAAGTTTGCATTATTGGGTGCCTTATTCCTAGAGTCTCACGCATTCGTGCTCTAGGTTTATTTATCCAAAACAACCGACCTGATACGCACACACTCGAAACTTTACGCAATACCGTTGAAAACACACTAAGACTGATAGAAAGAATCTCGGGTAAAAACGGAGGGCTCCGGGAGACAGAGCAACTTCGTCTAATACAGGCTTTTGTGATTAGTAAAATCACATATACTCTCCCTTACCTTCACCTTAAGCCAGCAGAGGAGGACTTCGTCAATAACCTCCTCCGCAGAGTTTACAAATACGCACTAGGAATTGCATGTAATGCCTCGAACGCACGACTCCACCAGACAGGAGCCATAAATACCCCATCAGAAATCAGCGAAGTCCACTTAACAGCTCAATACGCTAGGCTCGCGACCACTAGCGCAGGCCGTCATATTTTATCGTCTATCCGCATTAACTTCACCTCAATCACCAATGCTAAATATTACATTCCCTACCACATACACAATTAGTTACTCATACCACCTGTGGTGTTTCGGCCTGAGGCCGTGAAGAGAGCGAACAAGCCACCATAGCACAACAAAACCGAATGCCGCTTTATTTTAGAACACCCATATATACAAGACAACAACAGAGCAACCAAGGTTGCCAGACTATGCATTTAAACCGAAACTAGGAACACTACATATTCCCCCCCCTTAAAACCTTCAGTGTTAGTACGCTGTTAGTGTGTTAAATGCAAGGCACTTTGTGCACAACTCTCTTCACAAGGTGTCACAAGAATACTCTGTATACAAAATGTATGAAACCCTATCTATCGCACATAGTCGTCGTATCGTTTCGGAGGGCGCCTTGCCCTTGGCGGTTGGACACGTACAGGAGCCTGGACACGGTTGTGGTTCAGGGAGGTCCGGGTCTGAAGCAGCTTGGTTGGCCACCACGGCAGGAAGAGGCGCACCGGCTTGTGGTTCAGGCAAGCCGGCGTCGTGAGCAGCCTGTGAGGTCACAGGAACAGGCAGAGCTGCAGCCGCTACTTGTGATGCACCACGAGCAGCTGGTAGCTCAGGATTTCCCAGTGACGGCGACACAGGTGTGCTAGTCTTTGGCACGCTCCAAGTCTCCTGTGAACGCAAAGAATAGGAATTCGAAGGAACTTTGGCAAGCTTAGATGCGTTCCATATCTTGCCATCATCGAGGCGGAAAGAGGACCGTCCGCACTGTTCCACCACTCTACGGGGACTGCCAAACGAGAAGTCTCCCTTAAAGGTGACGGTGGGTTTCCTCACCCGAACGAAGTCTCCAACAGCGATGTTGGTCGTCTTTGCAGCTCGACGAAGATCTGTCTGATTCTTGCTGCTCATTTGCTTTTGCTTCACCCTACGACGCAACAAGCTGAGCTCGGTGGCTGGGTCTTTGAAGAAAGAAGAAGACGGGTACCCGACGACGTCCAGACGTGTTCTCGGCAGCCTTCTATGCAGCAACAGAGCTGGGGCGACCCCCCGTTGTCGCATGCGGTGTGCACCGGTAGATGCCAAGGTACTCGATGACCGCTGGGCGGAGTGGCCGATGTTCCAGCACAGCTGTCTGCACGAAATTTTTGAACACACGGTTGAAACGTTCTACAAGTCCATTTGCCTGGGGGGTAGTACAACGAAGAGTGAGAGATGTGAATGGCACGATCCTTCAGGAACTGGTTGAATTCTCGGGAGCAAAACTGAGGGCCGTTGTCACACACAACTTCGTCGGGGTAGCCCTCTCTAGAAAATACTGAGAGCAGAAAGCTTGTCACTGTGTGCGTCGACACCTCGCTACAGAACTGTACTTCGGGCCACTTGGAGAAGTAGTCAACGAGGGTGATGGCGAACCGGCAATCGTGTGGCGCTCTTTCCATGGGACCGACAATATCGATGGCGACCTTCTGCCATGGCCGCTCTGGAAGGGGTACCGGTTGCAGCGGAGTTACTGCAGTCTTGGCACTCTTGTCTGCATTCTGGCAAACTACGCAGTTGTGGATGGCAAGCTCCACTTGTCTGTCCATTCCAGGCCACCAAAATCGCTCTCGCAGTCGTGCCTTGGTGCGAACTATCCCGGGGTGTGCTTCGTGTGCAGTGGAAATGACCTGTGGGGTAAGGGACGGAGGGACTACGAGGCGTTCTCCACGCAAAAGCAAGTCGTCAACCACAGACAGTTCTTCACGCACAGCAAAAAATGGCTGTAGTTCACCCGAGACGGACTTGTGGGGAGGCCAAGATGACGAGACGTAAGCCTTTACTTGTTCCAAGGTAGCATCGTCACGCAGGGACTGCTGGAACTGCTCAGTGGTGAGGCAGAGTGGGGCAATGAGAGACACAACCTCTTCGTTGACCGCGGCATCTTCCTGCGAAACAGGCACTGGAAGGCGGGACAGGGCATCCGCAACTTGATTTTCCGAGCCTTTGCGGTACTCCATCGTATAATTATAGCGCATAAGACGTTCTGACCAACGCGCGATACGAAGAGGACGTCTTCCCGAGCCCTGGGATGACAGAAGGGAGACCAAGGCTTGGTGGTCTGTACGAAGTGTGAAGCGCCGTCCCCAAAGGTATGTGTGCCAACGCTCGCAGGCCCAGACGCAGGCAAGTGCCTCCCGTTCACCAACTGCATACTTCCTCTCTGCTGAAGATAGCGTGCGCGATGCGAAGGCGACTGTGCGTAGCTGGTGCCCATCCACTTGTTGAAGAACGGCCCCAAGGCCGCAGTCAGACGCATCCGTGGAGACAACCACAGGAAGAGTGGGATCAAACATCTGAAGTACTCTGCTGGATGACAGCAAGAACTTGACCTTCCGAAAACTAGCATCAACGGCATCACTCCAGGTAAAGACTTGATTCTTGCGGAGCAGTGCACGCATCGGATCCACGACTGCAGCAAGGCAGGGAACAAACTTGGCGTAGTACTCGACTAAGCCGAGAAACGAACGCAGACCAGCGGCGTCAGTAGGAGCGGGGGTGTGCAGTATTGAATCCACTTTTTCAGGCAGCGGTGCAATGCCTTGAGCTGTGACCCTGTGGCCCAAGAAGGACAATTCTTTGACACCAAAGGTGCATTTGTGGTTGAGCTTGAGTCCCGCGGCTTTGATGCAGCGGAGAACAGCGGCCAGATTCCTTAAGTGCTCTTGTTCGGTGCGGCCGAACACAATAATATCGTCTATGTAGAACAAAACGCCAGAACATCCCTTGAGAATCTGCGACATAAGCTGCTGGAAGGCTGCGGGGGCAGACGCCAGCCCAAAGCATACGCGCTTGAAACGGAACAGGCCGTCGTGAGTCACGAATGCAGTCAAGGTCTCGGCTCTCGGGGTGCAGCAGAACCTGGTGGTAGGCGGACGCAAGATCCAACTTGGAGAAGACTGTTGCACCGACGAGGCTGTTCAAGAGCTCTTCCGTGTGAGGAAGCGGAAAACTATCGGCGATGACAGCTTTATTAGGTTCCCGAAGGTCGACACAGAGTCGAATGCCACCGTCCTTCTTCCTTACTACCACGATAGGGGGACACCCACTCCTGAGGCATTAATGCGCTCGATGACATCCAGTTCTTCCAATCTACGGAGCTCTTCCGAAACTTGAGGTCGGAGTGTCAGTGGAAGACGTCGAAGTTTCGATGTCACAGGAAGCACCTCGAGTCGAGTCTTGATGCGGTGAACGAATCCCTTGGCAAACCCAAGGCCCGGGCCGAAAAGGGAGCCGAACTCGCTAGACAGGGTCTTTGGAAGGGAGTTGGTTGGCGAAACTTGGCACGAGTCCGAGAGCTGAGCGGCGTCGAGTGTCACTGGCATCGTCGACGTCTGAAAGCAATGCAGGGACGACCCTTCAATGTGCAGGTCCAGAACTCTGATGGCATCGATGCCGAGGATGGATGTACCTTCCGCCACAACATAGAACAGGAGATAGGCTGTACGCCCCTTGAACGTGACTTCCGTGAAGAAACAACCACGTACGGGAATGCAGCGCTTGGAGTAATCGAGCAGCTTCACTCGCGGAGCGGAAAGAAGAGACTCATTAGCAAAATGTTGCTTGAAAATGCTCTCTTCCAAAATGGAAACAGAAGATCCCGAGTCAACAAGAAACTTCAAAGACTTGCCGGCGATGAAAACGTCAACGAAAATGCCGGCTCGTGCGGGACCGGCCACGGTAAGAACGCTTAACCCTTCCGCATCACTGGGCAAGTCCTGGCAGTCGACTTCATGGACAGGAAGCGGTGGAATGACGCTGTCGCCTGTTGCAAACGGAGCGGAAGTGCCCAATGCGATCGCAGTGAAAACAGCGCTGACCTTGTGCGGGACAGGAGGACGACGAAGCACGGTGCTGGCGGGAACCACAACGATAACAGTACGGAGACGCATTGTTCGAGCCGCTGAAGCGCTCAGGGGACACTGAGCGTGCCGAACGTGCCTGAGAAGACGAGCGCGGCCGCATTGACCCTCTCGGAAACCGACCGCCTCGCGAAGTTAGCTGCTGAACGTGCCCGGGAACAAGCTCACGAACTTGCTGAGCAGCCTGTTCGAAGCAAGGTTTGGGTTTGGGCTAGTTGGTGATTCCATTAATAATACACAGCGCAAAATGAACAAAGGACGAGAAAAGGAACCACGAAGACAAGCGCTGTTCGCCTGTTCGAGTTGCTGTGCCAGGAGTACGGCACGCGAAAAAGAGAGCGATGACCCTTCTAAAAGCAGACGTTCACGAAGATTTTCTGACGAGATGCCTTCTACGAACTGGTCGCGGAGAGAGTCGTCCGTGGCGACGAAAGAACACGAAGAAGCAAGCTCCCGCAACGCGGCGACGTACTCTTGTATGGACTCGCCTGGCTGCTGGGTGCGGCGGCGGAAGCGATGGCGTTCCACGACAACATTGCTTGCCGAGGCAAAATGCTGCGTCAACGCAGCGACGGCTTGGTCGTATGATGATGGGGCAGCGGCCAACTTCTTGCCCTCATCGGTCTCAGTCGCGGTAGAACCGGAGGGGGCGGTTTCGGAGGCGTGGGGTGGCAGTGTGAAGAAAATACGTTGGCCTTCAATTCCCAGACTGTGTAGGAGGAGGGCTTTGCGTCGTTCGGGCGTAAAGTCCGATGCTCCGGAGGCCAAAAGAAAGGTTTCAAACATGCGAAACCATTGCGGCCACGGAACCGGTGGGCGGCCTGGCGCGGGCAAAAACGGTGGCGGTGGGGCGAGGCCGGAGAAGCTCATGACGGGCGCGTGGCTACAGGCGAGGTAACGCCTTCATTAACACTCGTCGCCAATGTGGTGTTTCGGCCTGAGGCCGTGAAGAGAGCGAACAAGCCACCATAGCACAACAAAACCGAATGCCGCTTTATTTTAGAACACCCATATATACAAGACAACAACAGAGCAACCAAGGTTGCCAGACTATGCATTTAAACCGAAACTAGGAACACTGCACCACCCCTTCCTAAAAACAGGCACCCCACTTATCATACAAAACGTCGAATATAAAGAGCAAAAGCTCTTCAGAATATTACACCATCTCCCACTAAAGGGAAACATGAGGGGATGCGAAGCAGCATTGGGGGTGCACACCAAGTTTCCGTTTACGTTCACTCGGCCGTCGAAGCCAAGCGTCGGCATCGAGCTACCGCTTCCTTTACAGAGAGACAACGCGAGTCTGCGGCGAGGGTAGCGAGGTTTTCGAGATAACTGCAACGACCGGGAACCGACGGAGCGACCGCACGATTCAAGCGAGACTTCCTCGACCGAGCGCACGCGCTTTTATGAAATGGGGGAGGGAGAGTAGGGAGTGGGTTGACAGGCTGCAGCACGGGGGGAGGAGAGGAGAGAAGCCAACCGAACACCTGCTTAAAGGAGGAGAGTGGGAGAGAGAGTAGGCGCATGCGCAGTAAGGGTGGTCACGCCGCGCACCACCACCACCGGATTGAACTCCGCCATAAGCTGCTTCACGTCTAAAAAAATGCAAGGAGCCAATGACTTTCTCTATGTCGATGCGGCAGAATACCCATCTTCCTCATCCTATGCCCTTTCTGCTGTCGATTCCAACGGCAAGGTGCTCACAACGGCATCCGTCACTGCCAACTCCTTGGAGGAGGCAGAGGAGGCTGCCATCGCATTAGGTCTATCCATCCCCGATATCACTATGATTGTTAGTGACTCCGAAACTGCCATACGAAACTTCAGTGCAGGTCGCATCTCACAAACTGCCCTTTCAATTCTTCATAAACATCTTCCCACGCAAGACATTGCTCTCATGCGGACGCCCGCGCATGCGGGGTTGAGTGGCAATGAGGCGGCTCATGCCTGTGCTCGGGCCGAGCGCAGGCCTGTGATGACGCCTTGGACCATGTGGCACCCTTCAGCGCTAGAGATCGTCTTCTGACCTTCCACGACATAACGAATCACTACAGCCTACCATGTACAGCCTACAGCATACCCTTACATCGTGGAGGTACTCGCCACTACGAAATACTATGGCGCCAGTTACAGACCCGTACGTTCCCTACCCCATCTTTCCGCCATCTTATACACCCTGCGATATATCCCTCCCTTTATACATTTTCTGCCAACAAAGAGCTAATCTAGACCATATCATGTGGGGGTGTACTCGGAACCCACCACTTAACTCTCCACACATTAATAGTAAGGAGCAGTGGGAGGCTACCATGTGCAGCTCGGCGCCCGTGGTCCAGGACCAGATCCTGGATTGGGCCAAGAGGGTAGCGGAGACCTACGCCGGGTAGGCTCCTCTGCTCCCTCCACCACCGCCACTTTCCCTCTTGGGATAAAGTTTTCCCCCTCCTTTCCTCCAGAAACGTGCGGCACGTATCCGTATACCACCGGCAGGTATGTGCCACAGGTATTCCGGGTATGTGCCACAGGTGATTTAAAGTTTATATCTACCCAGGAACGGCGCGGGCAGACATTGGTAATATTTACACGAGCGCGTTAGGAAAAAGCTGACATCGGCAGTGTTGACACGACGAATGCAAAGAATAAATCTCATGGTCACAGCAGGCATCGAACCACAGCATTCTGCGTGGCAATCAAGTATTCTAGCGCAGAGCCACGCCAGGTGTCGGAACTGCTTTACAAATAGACCCTAATGTTTGTGAAAGGTCAATTGTGGCTGCGGTGCTGGCTGTTCAATTTTATAAACATTACATATGTACTCCTATGATACAGCCGTCACGTCAGGTTAGCGTCAACTGTAGTTAAGCACCATCTGCTGAAGTTGATTTATGTAGGAGTGTCCAGGGCTACCATCCTCGCGAGCACAAGCGCGACATATCAGCTTACCGCTTCTCGTGTTGCTGATACCCATGTTGCTGTTGGCATCGCTACGCAACTGTAAACAACTGGTTATATAAAACATATGCGACGGTTACAATATATGTCTGTGCGTACAACATTTGTAAATATCTTTAGCGTCATTTCGTAGCGTTTCGCTCAATAAAAAAAATTACATCACAGTCACCTTTCCTCCTCATGCTTTGCATAACATCGATTCCCAAGGTACGTGGGATCTGCCGAATTTTTAAAATTTTCACTGATTATCCTGACAGTGACCTGGCACTCATCTTAAGCAAACTTATGTTGTGACACCATACGTATCCAACATAACTCTAAACATGAACCAGAACCATCGATTTCGTATCAGTTTTACTTTTTAAAACACATTTTCTGAATATTCGTTAAATGGAAGGCATGTGCTCGACCGGAAAGGCTTGGAATCGAGATTGCCACTCGTTGCTCGCGCAACTAATAAAAGGGAACGTGTTTCACAAGGCCTATATATTGCCACGTGCGGTCAATCCCCACGACTCAGCCGTGCAGAGTATGAGAGACCGCTATTTGCTCAGCTGTAGCTCAGAATGATGGGCAAGAATGACAGCCGGTTGTTTTCGACTTCGAATTTTATCTCCAATAATAGCCACATGTGACATTATGCCGCATTCCGCGGTAATAGAAGTACTGACACTAATGAGTAAAGGCTCTATAGCGCGGTCACACGAATCGGCGATGCGTATAAATAGAACGGTAGTTCGTTGCTTTGAGCTGCGCGCAGCATCCAGAACTTCACAATGGTCCTGTACATTGCCTCCGTGCTTCTTCTGGCCGTCACGGCTTCTACTGCTCAGGATGCTGGTGTGCCGGCAAGTACAGCAATTAGCATTTTGATAATGAACAAGTAAAAAGAAGGGCATTGCACGATAAGCTGCACCTGCTTTTCCCAAAGCTCTTTACAGCCCGTGAGATTTATTCTTCGTAGAAAAAAATCCGGCAGATCCCACGCACTGTGGGAATCGATGTAATGCGAAGCAGTCAGCAAGGAGCAAATCGTACTGTACATAATGTGCATGTCATGACTGACATGTTAGGACCTGTCATCTCTGTCCGTCGTACAGTCACGTCGCGCAATACCAATTTTGGTTATATCAAGCTAGCGAACTGGACGCAAGCGCACCTTGAGCGTGGCCTGTAAATGGTGTTGTAGATGACATGCATGCAAAGATTTTCATGTTACCACCTGCCACTTATGTTCGTTATACAGTCACATCCCGCAATCCCAATTTTAGTGCATATCAAGCTAGCGAAACGGGCGCGAGCGTGCCATGAGCGTGGCATGCAAGTCATGCAACTCATGACATGTCATGATTTCCATATTACCACTTGTCATTTATACTCGCCATACAATCACGTAGCTCAATACCAAATTTGGTGTATATCAAGCTAGCGAAACGACCACGAGAGTGTCATGACCGTGGCATGCAAGTCATGTTGCACATGACGTTTTATCATTTCCATATTACCACTTGTCATTTATGCTCGTCATGCAATCACGTCACTCAATACCAAATTTGGTGTATATCAAACTAGCGAAACGGCCGCGAGCGTGACATGAGCGTGGCATGCAAGTCATGTTGCATTTGACATGTCATGATTTCCATATGACCACTTGGCATTTATGTTCGTCATACAGTCACGTCACGCAATACCAAATTTGGTGATCAAGCTAGCGAAACGGCCGTCAGCGCGCCATAAGCGTGGCATGCAAATCATGTTGCACATGACATGCAGGTCATGATTTTCATAATACCACCTGTCATTTATGTTCGTCATGCGGATATGTCTCATCGTATCAATTTTTGGATATATCAAGTTAAGAAAACGGCTTCAGGAGCACTGTGGCCATGGCGTGTAAATCATACTTTTCATGATGTTATTCATGATTTTTATGATATGACCAGTCATTCATATTTGTAATAGAGTCATGTCATGCCATACCAATTTTGGTATAAATCCAATTAACGATACGGCCAGGAGAGCACAAAGTTGTAGGCGGCTATATATATATATATATATATATATATATATATATATATATATATATATATATATATATATATATATATATATATATATATATATATATATATATATATATATATATATATATATATATATATAGACAGACAGACAGATAGATAGATAGATAGATAGATAGATAGATAGATAGATAGATAGATACGCTCAAAGTCGCCGAAGTTCGCTAAGAAATGCTTCACATTTAACTGGCGTATGACAGCCTTGTTGGAGGATTGGATCGTACGTGGCACGGTCACGAAAGGTGCCCTACAAACGCATTTGCTCCAGCAGACCACTACTCGGTGGCTGCTCACGAGTCCGTGGCCGCGACTCCGTGGCATGAGTTGAGTTTTTGTTGGGCAACACCGCTGTCCCGTTTCCTGTTCGAAAAGACTCTTTAATGCGGACTGTGCGGAAGTGCGTCACAGTTGTGTGTGCTGACGTGGTCGAGCATTGCATACGCAAGGTGGCGATAGTTGTACCCGGCACCTTGCCGCTCGTGGAGCTATCTCAAACCGAAACTGAGACTGGTCGGTAATGAGAAGCCAGTAATTAATTATCTGTCACGTGCTGCAGCAAAGGATGTGCCATGTTATGATTAACAGGCCCCCAGCAACACATTGCAGCCGAAAAAGAAAATGCGAGGCCAGAATTTTTGTGTCAGTATCCCTTTAAGGTTCCACCCGAGTTAGCTGACTGCAATAAATACCATAATCTTGTAGTCGTTCTTCAATGTTTTAGCGGCTTCGTAAAAATAATGTCATACGTTACACCATGACTACGTATCTACATACGGTTAATTCGCAGGTGACCACAAGCTCTGAACTTGCAGATGCGCTGTCAACGATGAATCACATAGTTGCCATGCACAGCACGGTTGACAGTCCACTGGAGCATTGCCTTAGGGCAGACCTCACATCACTTGTGCCCGAAGACCAGCTAGCGACTTACGATTTCCAGTTACAAACTCCTCTTGGCTACATTGAGTACGTAAGCTGATGTCGTGCTGTCGTTGGCATGCGAAATTTGTCAATACTGAATTGTCAATATTGGTTGATGCGAAGAGTAAGAGGATGTAGAGCTTATGAAATATCTTAGACAAAAAAGCGAGCGTTCCACAGACGGACAGACAGATGGACAACGAACTTCATTCTATCCTGAGGACTTACTGACAGGACCCCCTAACTCCTGCCAGCGTTTCGTGGAAGAAATTCGTTCGTACTGCTACCCCATTTTCATTTAGCGACATGCGCAAGTCCCCGAGTAATCAATTTGGGTGTTAGCCAAAAAACCACAGGGGCTCAAAATTGATCCAAATTTTCGTCGTAATTATACTGTGGGCCTGTAAAAATCAAGAATAACACAGTAATTGCGGCTTCGAAAACGCAGCACCACATTGTATAAGATGGCTCGACAATAGGCTTTTAGCCCACATGTTTTTATGGATCCGTTGTGGCGGTGCTATAGCCCCCTGTAGAGTCGTTTTTGCCTCATGGCACACGCACGTCCGGTGGAAGTGGTAGTTAGCATGGTTATAGTTCCGCCGCCAAGCGAGAGATGGCGCTCTTGCCGCGCGGTGGCGCCAGTAGCACTGCCTGGAGGGAACGACGTTGCGCTGGTGCATGTGGATGAGCACTTTGGCTCTTTGAAATTTGAGACGCCGCCATTTTGAATTTGAAACGCCGCCATTGAGTGCAAGTGCTGCCAAGTTTGGAAGTGCTCCGCGAGATTTCTATTTTCATTACGCGGGTGCAAAGTCACCTGAATTTCACATAGTAGACATTTCTTGGTGAACATTATGAATAATAACGAAGAATATGCAGCAGGAGCATTTTATCAGGACTTCACGGCAACTCGAACTTTAGATGGCGTTTTCTCAAAGCACTAGCTTTCATCAGAAAAGGAACATTTTCTCCCTTACCACTGAAGCTATCAAGTGCAAATTTTTGCGACTTGTTTCCCAATAACATGCGCTTTCTCTGAAGCAAAATGATAGTGTTGCCACCAGAATTTAATTTGCGCGAAAGCCTTTCTTTAAGAAAAAAAGGCAGGAAATTCTAATCAACAAAGATACAAATTTTTAACTAAAGAATGGTCATGCCTACAATTATTACTTTGGTTCATAATGACACCCTGGGCACATTTAACAAACACAAGAGTTTTCACGTTTTTTCATGCAAAAGCTTTTTCACAAATGTTCCTTCAAAAATAAAAATACTAAAATAATTAACTTTTATTATTTTTAGAATAGCTTCATATTTTCTCGCAAAATTCATAAAATTAGGATGCAAAATTTGGTAGAGTTTGCTTTTAAAAGAACAGAGCGGTGGGCAGTAGTAGTTCTAGAGCT